>JAECUM010036457.1:0-42970 GCA_016617855.1 Megalonaias nervosa | reverse complement strand
TGTGTGTGTCTGTGTGTGTGTCTGTGTGTGTGTGTGTGTGTGTGTGTGTGTGTGTGTCCATTGGCGCAATGAAAAATGTCAATGGTTTCTTAGAAACATCCCGAATGTACTGCACTCCGAAATGCACCACCACTTAACTTTTTCTCCTTCTTAACATTATAATTACAATTGTGAAGGCATCTAAATTATGTTGACATTTCTTTAGGTAATATTGGATAGACACGTAACACTGTAACGCGGGCACTTACGTCAGGCAGAAAAAAGAAATTATTAATAGCACTCACTCGCCTTCTACCACTCAGCATAATGTAACTAACAGGCATTGTTTGAAATCTGACCACTTACTCATGCATTAATAAAACCGCTGCTCGTTCAGCCGCAACTTATACTACTATAACGCAGGCATGTAAACTTGTTTGGCATATATAGTTCACCCATTACCCCGCGTGCTACGCTTATACGTTATAATGCTGTATCATCAGCATCATTTACGACATACAAAAGTGGGTGGTATTACAGCAAATGGTACAAATTAATGTAGACTTTCGAATCGCATTATAAAATACAGAAGGGAATACCTAATTTTTTAGACTTTTTTTTTTTAAATCCAAAACCTGCCGTTTCCAGAACCAGAGTTTGCGTCCGGATTTTATACATTTGGGCCTGAGATCTAAAGGTTGGAAATGCACACAGACAAGTGGAACTTTGCAAAAAGATGGATAAGTTTAAAATTTGGAGTGAAAGGTGTCCAGGTGATTTTTTGCTGCATTTTAGATTTTAATACAAGGTTCTGATAATCATCATTATTTGATTCCTCCTTTAAGTTCGGTTTCTGGATCTATTTATTATTTTGCTGAGATATAAGTTTGAGAGATATCATTTATCTGCAAATTATTTATTAAAATTACAAATTGCTTTTTGTCCTTGGGGACTAAATCACTATTTTGGCATTAGTGTGAATCAATTCAAAGACGAAATGAAATATAACATTATAATACATCAAGACTGGTGGCATATCAGCTCATCCAAGACTATTGGCACATCAGAACATTCAATACTGGAATTCATGCGGAACACTCAATATAATTTTAGAACTGTGATAAAACTTTCAGAATTATTTGAGACTTCATTCACGATATTTTAAATTCTCTTTAAAGTTTCATTTTGTATTCTAGGGAAGTAAATTATTTACTGAATTTTCTCATCTTGGTTGTTTTGCTTTTTCTGCCCCTAAGGTTAAGACAATAAGGTATATTTCAAGATTTGTTTCAATTATAAAAATGCTATATAAAACTATATTCAGATCAGTTTATTCATATCGTAGAATTTGAAAACGATTAAGTTGTTTTGAAAAATTTCTGGAGGTAAAGAAGATCTGTCAAATTTAGTTTTGAGGCGAATAATTAATCTCGTCCAAATATTGCACCTTGCTGAACAATAACATTACACAATTGCAGACAATGGTAAAGCTCATTTTTCACCATGGATATTAATCAGATTAGGAGAATAAAGTTGAAATATATCAGACATATTAATAACACCCAAAATGAGCACAGCAAAGCTGACAAGATTAGAGGAATTATTTACTTCTGGACCAGTACCCACGAATGTTTTCCATGTCTATTTTCAAAGCATATTGATCCCTGGCTGAGATGTAAGCACTCTTGGCTACTAATTTATAGGGAATTGCGTATTCTTCGACTTCTATTGGAATACCATTAGGTTGATGCTTTCTGAATTGAAACGAAACACGCCTTTTGGCTTCTATTAATCAGCATAAACCTATTCTACAGTCACATGGGACAACTAATCCTCGTGAATATGGACAGTTAAACTACATTTGACATCAATTTATGTTACCATTTTCCCTCCGCGCCGAAAACAACAAATTTACATTGAAATGCACATCACGTGTTTACTGTATAAGCAGTATTGACCCACTCACAAGACTGTGTATTCAGGACTTTGAACTATTTTAATTCAGACTGCATGCATACAGTAATGGACTGATTATTTTATGACTCCAAAATATTCTTTTCGACCGATGTATTTTTTGGATTCATTCATCACAAGATAAATTTGTTTCATATAATTAAGAAGGCCTACAAGACTGAACAACAAATTGTTTCCAAGCGTTTACTCCCGCTATTCCCCATTCGTTTCCGAAATTAAATGCTCTGTCCGAAATAGAAACTTGACTTCATCGGATGTTGTACAGAAATCAAGGTAGTAATCATTGTCAACACCATTATAAAATATTGTCAAGGGTTAGTATCAAACAAATATATTCAATTTTAAGCTTTGGAATGGGGTGTTTGCCTTATAAACCATATAACGTGGGCCGTCGCATATAACAGCCACAATTATAGACCTGGAATAAATAACAGAAGTTGAGTAATTGCCCGTAACAATCTGAATTAAACATATTGCTGAAATGAATAATAATATGCAAAAATTGTTAATTTTCATGTAAGACTTGTATTACCATGAAAGGACAAGATTGGATATTTTCAGCACATTAGGACAAATTAAACTGTCTGTTGAGTACTTGTTTTGGTTATGCCATACCCGCAATGTTTCTGCTCTAACATGACTCCACACTGCGCCAATCACTAACGAACGGGTAGATAAATGACGGTTGATTATTTTAGATCACTGGTTATATTTCCCTTGCCATATAGACCTACTTCACAGCATCACCCAAATGACACTATATCTTGTTTGGAAAACAAGTTACATTCAAATGTTGATAGTAGTTAGCATGGGAAATCGTATTCTTTTTCTGTTTCTGATTGCGGTTGTAGAATTCTTAAGCGAAAATTATTATCAGTCGTATCATTTGTATAAGTGTGACAAGAAGAGGCTCATGAAGAAATGAGATCCACAGCATCTATCTATCTATCAATGTATGTATATATGTATGTATGTATATATGTATAACAAGGTTTGTGAATTTTAACAAATTAATTTATTTCCCTAGAAAACAAGGTAAAAATGTGAAAAAGGACTTAAGGTTTGAGAATCTAAGCCAAAAATTAATCCTAGAATTTTAAAATAAAAGTCCTATCACCAAAAAATTCTAAATTTATTACAGTTTAAATCCCGATGAAGTTCCAAGATAGAAGGTTATGACGTCTTCTATAACCTCTTTGTGTTGACGTGTCAACAGTTCCTTTCCGAATCCAAGAGTAATAATTCGGCTTATGAATTCCGAATAATTTCCAATAAATGTCGTTATCCAAGAATTCGAATGAGCACTAGATAAAGTCTCCAGGTAAAATAAATTATTTTAAATAAAAACTCAATTCAAACTGGCAACAACACAGAAACATCTTTGAGCTCTGAAGGTATGAATTACGATTGAATGAAATCTATAATAACATGGGTTAATAAGCCCAACTGATACGCAGTTTTGACACTCGTGATGGGTCACGTGATCACTTAGCTACAAGTCTAGTATCACGTAGACCAGATATGATCTTGACTGAAAGTCAGTGATTCTTTCACTCGGAATCAATTAAAGAAAATAAAAAAAGGTTGTTTACAAGTTCTTAATCAAGGTCGGGAACTAGGTCAGCTAAAAATACAATGTTCCAATAATGACTTGTTTACTCTGAGAATAAGAAAACAGTCAGAACTGAACTCAATTTATAAAAATAAATCGAATCCTGTAGACAAAATTATCATTAGAGTAACATGTAATGCAATAAAGAAAAATAAAAAAATTAAAACTAACAAACAAGTAATTAAATTACATATACGTAACTATATATATATATATATATATATATATATATATATATATATATATATATATATATATATATATATATATATATATATATGCAACCACGGAGTTCGCATTGCATACCTATGACTGTCACATACCATAGAGGTTGTTTTGCACAACTATGACATTACAAATACTGGCACAGTCAAATTGTTGTTTTCCTCTTTGTTTTATTTTTCTGCATTGCTAAGTGAACCCTGCACTTGGATTGTTTCAAATAATCAGGCTATTAAAGTGTTGGTATAAAGCAATTTGATATACCAATTCTATTGTATATCAAATTGTGATACGCCCATGTCGAAGTAATACGAATATATAAACATTCTTTGAACTGTGTGCTGTCCAATATATCAGCGATGAATTTCCACTCAATAATGATTAGTGTCGTATGAAAATAACAATGAAAAATATTAACAATCCCCGTTTTCTAAATGAATTTAAGATGGTACACAATTTCATTGCAATTCTTTCTTTTTCCATTTCTCCCTCCCCTCTCATGCACAAGGGACAAAATACGCAGAGATCTGCAGTGAGAGAAAAAGAAGTTTGGCTTTATAAAAACCTTTAAACTGAACTTGCACCAAATAGCAAACAAGAAATACGGGCTTGTCGTGATAGTATGTGTACACACGGTATGTGTTCATATAATCTATGGTACAAAGTTCCAATAGCCGGTCTTGGTTATGGAATACAAGTAATGTATTTAATGCTTTGTTGTTGTTATTGTTGTTGTTGTTGTTTCTTAAACCTATCATAAGGTTCAAAGGTCGACTTTTATAAATTAAATATGAAAATGTCCGAAGGCTGCCCCCAACCCTCCCTCTCTATCTCTCTCGATCATGGTAGCGCTCTCTTTTGACCATCGTAGCAAGATACTGTCGAAAATCCTTGAAACGACGAGCATAGATGTTTTCGCTTGTGTAATACCACGTCGATGTCACTGGATCTATGAAGAATGATGATAAATGTTATGTCAAACTTACCAAAGAGAGAGAGAGAGAGAGGATAATTTTATGGTTGGTAGTAATTTAATAAAAGCAGAACAGTGACAAAGGTCAACGGCAAACATAAAAACATTTTACTTACCTCTTGTTGCTTGCTCAATTTGCTTAGTTTCTATTCCACACTAAATTACATGCGCCTGTATGTGAATGACTGAGCGTTCAGTGTTCTAGTTTCTTCATGAAAACCATCTTTCATGTATAAATCATAAGTGTCTTATATTGATTAACCAATGTGAAAAATAAATAGAAACTCAAAGAAGAAAACAATCAACATATCAATATGCAAATGCGATTGTGAATAGCCAAAAAGGCATAGCACTACATTTTGTTTTGGGCACATTCGGCAGGGATGTGAATTCATTCACTCGGTCAATACACATTTGCCCGTAGTCAGTCTTTACTCCGTTCACAAAGAAAATATATGTATTTGTGGGTGATATAAATAAAATATATGTATTTTATGTACGCAGTATCAGTGATATACCACTCGTTGTATATTTTTTCATTAAAAAAAACTCGGCAAGCCTTTTATTTAATGAACAATTTATACATCTCGTGGTACATCATTGATACAGCGTACATTCAACACACACACACACACACACACACACACATAATATATATATATATATATATATATATATATATATATATATATATATATATATATATATATATATATATATACTATACTCTTTCCTGCCATATATATATATATATATATATATTTGTGTGTGTGTGTGTGTGTGTGTGTGTCTGTCTGTAGCTTGCCCTCACTAAAATAGAGAGGACTATAAAAGTGTAACAAGTGGTCTATTGGGATAAAATATCTTAGATTTAAATTATATTATTAGCTATCTGGAGCTTGACCAACGTAAGAAATGTATTGCATATTACTGGTGCTATCACAAATGAGTATATTGTTTATTTGATTTAATTTGTGTGCTAGGTCTATGTCCGTGATTTGGGGTGAAGGTTCCGCCTACCTGATCATTGTCATGGCTGAATGTCTACCTGATTCTTGCCATGTTGTTTACTAACATTTAAGGGTAAATTCCGACCGTGTTTAAAACTTAATGAAGGTTTCCAGTTGACAGTCTGCATACAAAGAGTTGTTATTTAACAATCATTCATTCATGTTTTATGTTCAGCTTGGGGAAACATTGACCATTGTGTTCGGATGCGATTTGAGAGGAAATGCATATTAAATTATTCATTGAAATTGCAGTGCTCATCTTCATTTTGGGCTAAGACACTACGTTTGGAATTATTGTGAATTCATTATGTTATGTATATCTATATTTTGTGTTTTTAATGACGGTAAATTGTCGTGATAATCTATAGCTAACTTTTGATACGGGTATATATTCTATTTTAAGGTATTACAAATGCCAGTTCAATGAGTTGGATCTATAAATACGAATGGTCAAGTATCTAATAATAAATTATGTTTACACGTTTCCGGTTATTTCTCATTGCATAGGCCGGTCAGATAGGTTCTTAGAAGAATTAAGCTATTTCCTATTGGTCAAGTGATTTCATTTATGTTGTAGGGCATTTGCAAATTGTCACGTAGTGAGTAGAAGCAATCTGAGATTTAGATTATATGCCTGTATATAAGTAGGCACTGTTGGACAATTAATTCATTCTCATTTATTATGTTCTTGTTGTAACATCAGTCGACAGGTGCATTTAATGTTCTGTTGAGACATCTTTTTGAGAGGAAACATTTGTTGGATTATTCATTTGAATTAGAAAGTGCACATCGAACCCAACTATTGTTCTGGAACTATTGTGAAATCATTCAAAGCAGATCTAAGCAATGCCGTCGTGATATATCAGGACTGTTGGCAGACCAGTACATTCAATGTATTTGGAATTAGTTCGAATCTTTTGGACTTGTATAGAGGATTAGTTGGGATTTATTTTATAATAATTTAAATTCCTCTTATATGTTCATTTTATAACTTGGATACTTAAAATATCTTTTCAGTTTTACAACACTTGCTGGTTCCTTTGTTTCTTTCTGACACTTAGTTTATCACCAAAGAGCAGTAACAATTGAAAGACATTTTGGATTATATCGTTGTGATTACACCAAGACTACTAAACATCAGCACGTTCATGACAGTTGGTAGATCAGAACATTCAATACTGGAATTCATTCAGAAGATTCTAAAGTTTTGGACTTGTGATAGACCATTTCGATTATTTGGAATTTAATTTACAATACTGTAATTTCGTCTTAAATTTTCACAGGTAACTTAAAGAAATAAATTTATTTGTTAATTTTACTACCCTAGATGATTTAGCTTCTTTATGCTACTTAGTTTAAAACCACAGAGTTGTAAAATAAGCAGAGTAGAAACCTTACCAATATTACAAGCGCCTGCTATTTGTCGTGACAAGAATTCCACTGGCAGTAAACCCTCCAGCTGTTGCTAGCACTTGCACTTTCTTAAATTCTCTCTGCTTAAAAGTTCTGGTGTTTGGATTGCAGCGCTGACTACAATTAGAAACGTCGAGCCTACAATTCAAAATAAGAAAGCTGTATAAGTACGACTACTTCAAGTATACAAAACAAATCTGAACCAGTTTAGAACTTGCGTGCGTGGCGCTACATTGAATATAGCGGTTTTCGTGAAAAAATGCAGAACCGTGATGTCGAACTACGTATATGTGCGTCAGCAAATAAAAGGAATTTAGGCAAAAGAATATCAGAACCGTAGCCTTTGAAATAAAAGCATTGGCACTGAAGCGGATGGTAACTACATCGGGGAAAGGAAATGCAACGTGAAGTAAAATTTGGTGCCGTTGATACTAGTCTTGACAAATTCATATAACGACTACTCTCTGTAAAGTCTATTATAGTCTTTCCCGTGCACTCGTCTGGATCGTTCTAGTGCAATAGGGATATCTGCGTGAAATTCGAAGTAGACAAGATGTTCTTTCGACGTCTGATAAATTATTTATAGTAGCGTTCTTGACAAACTTGCATTCTAACGACCCGATTTCATATGCCATACAGAAGTCGTCTTTAACATTCCAGTCTATGGGAAATCTTTGCTTAAAGTTGTGTGAGCACTCGTAGGCCGCCATTTTTTGTGTGTGAATAAAAGTCGTCCATTATATTACCAACGCGTTTTCTTTCTCTAATACATATACGTTTGATTGAAAGCTTGATTTTTGTCATAACTTGACAGGATTCGTCTTGGAGTTGTTAGCGACTGCAATGGCAGTGCAATATCGTTGTTTTTGGAATCTCGTATTCATGTAGTTGTGTTCCTTATGCAGCTCTAAGCGTTAGAAATAAGACGATAATGATGCATCCTAAGATTCACACAAGTCAACGTCGTAGGCACTAAGGAATTCTATCATGCTGACTGCGATAGGGTATGTGCCACAGTCTCTGTTGCACAATCTTTAATCGCATTCCTCATGCAAAAGGACTGTATGATATTATCACATAAACATCTAAACTAGTTAGCACATAATCGGGCAGCTTGCTGGAGTTTGTGGCGAAGATACACTTATATTTGAAAATTAAAATTGTATTGTCCTTAGCTATGTAACCGTTCTGAAGGTGTCAATATGTCCAATGAAGATATCGGTTCAAGTAACTTATTCGCCTGTAATAATCTCAATATAACTTTTAATCAGGGGTTCAAATGATATTCCACATAAGCAAGACAAAATCATTTACTTTTTCTGCGTGACAAATTTATTCTAAATATATCCTTTGCTGATGAAAATTGACAGACACCAATAATTTTAGCTACATCAGAACCACATTCTGTTATATTCGGTATCAGCCTATGCGCTCACACAAAATGCTGTTAGTAAGCACTGATGTCCATTCTGTTTATTATATCATTTCTTCAGTTCAGCACAAAGTATATGGTAGCCTATGAATGCTGACCACAAGCAAAAACCATTTAATTTCCAAATGCCCGTACTCGGTCCGGATGATGGCCCTACTGAATATTTCAGTTGATCAACAGCATAGGACTATTTCGGATTGCTTGTGTTAACGGGTGTTTTAGTCCATAACTATGCCAACGTCATGCAGCATTCTTGTTGCGTTGATACCAGAAGACAAGGCATTGTTCTTCACAATGTCTCAGCCTGAATGCCAAGTGAGAGCGGCGTACAACGTGAGACACCAGAATCGTGCAATAATTACAAATACGGAGACTTTAGGTCGTTTACAAATAAGTATTATACGGTGTGGTTAAGTTTATGGTTGGTGCAATTTGCATTAATTATGTTGCTAAAAATTAAAGCAGGGAAGATAGCTCTAGCGTGCAGGCAAGGGAGGTAGTTTTTGTATGAGTAATATAAGCACAAGCAAAGGTAGGTAAACATGCTAAATCATTTTGTTTGAAATGACTGTATAAACATGATATGCCATCAGATTTGTCCAAGCAAGAATATTGGCAACTCCGATAGCAGTAATATAAAAGGCGAGTTATTGAGCACACTCATCCGTTT
Source organism: Megalonaias nervosa (assembly GCA_016617855.1). Lineage (NCBI taxonomy): Eukaryota > Metazoa > Mollusca > Bivalvia > Unionida > Unionidae > Megalonaias > Megalonaias nervosa. The sequence continues at coordinate 33,685 of JAECUM010036457.1, read as the reverse complement.
TATCAAGATTTCCATAGAACCTTTTTGATAGCATAATTATGCAAACCATTCATGAAAACTACCATTGTCTGCCATCTCTTGTTACACCTAAGAGAGCTAGAAGAACCCTTGAATAAACGTACTAGAGAGTTCTTAATCACTTTTTACTTAACTATTAACTACATTGGCGTTTTATATATTACAGGCCATTAGTTAACATATTAAATTGTTTGCTTAACTGTTAGAGCTCTTTGGGGTAGAAGAATTAATCTAGTAACACAATGAATATTTTTTGCAAAATAATATTTGTCGCAAAATAGACATGGCTTGTACAGAGTCAAGTAAAAAAATCCAAGATCTTACTTTTTCTCTTTCGGCTTTATAAATCGAAAGCTGTGTGGGATGGAATGCAATTTAGTATACATATAAGTAGTATAAATTATTCCAGATTTTCAAGTTAATATTAATCATTTGCCTTTATGCCCGATAAGTACACAACTAAATGAAACAGCATATATGGTATTGGTACTTTATGCATTATTAATAGCATACATGTCTACATTTGTTATTTTCAAAGTCCATGTAAACTTAATCACAAAAAGGTTATGTATAAATATGCACAATTAAGTTCCAATTTACATTTTGTTTCGAAACTTCATTCGTATGTAATAATGCATTAGAAGACCAGGAGGTAATCTATTTTCGAAGGAAACGTTGCAAGTAAATATGTTGTAACTTTTGATCAAGGCATACACTCTCTTTTCTCAAGACAATAAACTCTCAGGAAAATGTCTTGTACAAGTGTTTAATGTTAAGATTCTGTGGTCTTAAACTAAGTAACAGAAAAGAGCAAAAACCAACAAGTTCAGTACACACACATCAACACGCATATCAAAGTAATGAGAACACATGCACGAGGGCATATTAATTTGGTATCCCATGTATATTCGCAATCAGAAACAGGTAATTTTGCTGCCTGCATCGGGGTCGGAATGTGTTGCTCTACTCCTTAATGTCTCCTGATAGTGCTTAACACTTAAAGTATGGTTATAGCGTTGAAATGACACTGAAATGCAAGTAAAAAGTTGCGTTTTAATAGAGTTGTGTTTAAAACAGTATTTTATGAAATCCATGGAGAAGAAGAGAAAATATCTGACACCTTGACTAAAAACGCTAACTGGTATATGGGTAGCAAATGCGCAAGTCCCTGTGGATAGAGTATTATATTCAGGCACCTTTGTATTTAGAAATAAAGAACAAAGTTAGCAGTGCATATTCAAGAATTGTAGTTTCTGAACCACTTAGAAATGTACGAACTGCCACACTACAGACATCGTAGCGATATGCCTGAAACAATATTAAAGCTAACTTAAAAATCCAAAAAACACATACAATAATAATAAATATAATTACTTGGATAAATATTATCGCAAACATTGGTTATGGGGTGAAGAGCTAATGACCGGCTTGAAATTTTAATAAGACTGTAAATGAAAGGTTAGATTTGTTATTTTTTTTTTCTAAGGGTGAACTCTGCATGAGAGGATTAGTTATATGTGCCAGTTTGTGACGAAACGGGGAAGTAACATTAGCTAGTGTTTGAGACTATAGGCGTTAAACGGGAATAAGCATTGGAATGACACTTTATGGTCAAATGATAAATTAATATTGGGGATACATTTGGACGTCATAAGCGCTTATAGGGTCAATAGTCACACAGTAGTCAAAGTATTATTAAGATGGTGCTTGGGGGGTCAAATATTAACATGGAGAGGCACTTGTATGGTCAGAAGTGTGTACAGGGTCAAAAGGGTTTATGGGGTCAAATGGGAGTTCTACTGGAAAATTATTTTTAAATTTGACTTGAAAAGAAAATAGACATACACAAACTCTTACATAAAACACAGACACAAAAGCACATATGCCAATAGTGGAATGTTATTTTTCTAGATATCTGAGTGGCACTGAAAAGTTCTTTTGGATTTTTTAAACAAAGTGAGTTAACATACGTCGCATCTCATTGAACTTCTCTTGCTCAAATTCTTCTTTCAGAGGTCCATACAACAAGACACTCTTCAGATATCCTTGCCTCTCAAAAAGTTTTTCTTCCAATTTTTTGTGTCCACCATCGTGGTGATGGCCCATGGTTTACCCTAATTTGAATTGGGGGATAGGTGGTATGGGTATTCTAGCAGAGGTATTATGGTGGCTGTGGTATAATGTAATAATGGTGGAGAAATCAGAAACTGCAAATAAATTCACTTATTCTTTGAAATATTAATACTTTACTTCAAACATTTAAAAATATCCTTTTAATTTGATGATGCTAGTAGACAGTTGTATATTACGATAAAGTGTATGCTTACCTGGTAGTTATTTGTAAGATTTGTTTAGTTTCCTTCATATGTGAGCCCCTCTTAAGCTCATAGCTATGTTAGCTAGTATCCTTCGAGACGTCCCCGACCCATTTGGCCTAAAGGTCTTTGGTGTGTGCCTTTCGTAAAGAATAAAAATGAACTAAAGTATAAAAAAAATTATTTAAAGATGTTTTGGAATTAGGGGTTCTCTGTTTTCCCTAAACTTTTGGCGGGTTAGTACTTATCAAGGTTCCTGGTCTCCCAATTTTCCTTAACCAGTTCTAAATTGTTGAGTTTATGGGGTCGTACTTCCGTCGGTAGGTACAAGACATAGGCCGGTTTCCTTTCCCCTGATTCTCATTAGTGATCTTTCCATTGTACTGTGTTTTATATATGTTTGATACTATAGTGTGTGCATGCATTCCCTGTGTTTGTGTTAGGACTGGCATAATAGATCAAATTCAAGTCATTGTTGACTAGTCATTCTATATTTCTTTAAAGAAACAAACGAGTATAACAAAACTTCTTTCTGTTCTTCTTTTCTCTTAATTTTCCTTTCTCATTTTCCACTTCTCATAATTGTCTTTTATTTTCTATTTGTTTAGTTTGCTAGGTTTCTTCTGGCATGTTCTCATACGCTTACGTTGAGAATTTTGAGACAATTAAAGAGCAAGTACGCCATATAATTTTGTTAAAAATATAAATAGTATATATACAGATTCGATCCTGGATAATACATTTGATTTGCGATAATATTAACATGTACAATTTTAATACAAACACAAATTTTAAAAACAGTTATTACAATTACCATAGTTAATATTATACCGCAAGTGCCATTATCAGTTTTCTTATCACCTTTATTATTTTTATTATTACCGCTAATACTATAAGTATCATTACCGTTACTACTATTATTATCACTTGTCAGTATTATTATTATTATTATTATTATTATTATTATTATTATTAATTAATTAATTAATTAATTAATTAATTAAATAATTAATTAATTAATAATTATTTAATCAATTAATTAATCGATTAATGAATGAATGAATGAATGAATTAAACATAATTGACACCGACCTTGCTCTCTTATTTTCTATGTAAATACGAACTTGCTTCCAATTGTATCATCGTAATGCACGTATGTATCTCTTTGTTTATATATATCTGCATGAAATGGCTGTAATGTAGTTAGAAATAGTAATTCAGATAAACAAATGATTAGGTGTAAGTGCTGAAGTACCCTGCACTATAATTATTCCCGGAATTGTCTTTCCTATTGTAAAAGTGATTTCAGTATGTTTCGAAAGCAATTAGTATGGATAACACTTAAAAGGCATCTACAGTTTTCAACAGGTAAAGTGCAATCATGCAATTGTCCATTTCACTGATTCAATTTAAGTAAAAAAATAAATATTATCGTACCACAATGGTATACCTACTGTAGATGTGTCACTGCTAAACTCACTAAGCTTAATATGACGCACATTCCTTCAATTTTAGATGTGCCAAGATCAATTTAGAATTATATTTTGAAACGACTCTTATATGTTTTCCCTGTGTAATGTGAATCCAGCGATATAACGTTATTATGATACTCTTTTCATTTGTCTTTCACAGACCTGACATCTAATTTCACACCTGGAGAGCATTAATAATCATGGCATAGTCAAACGGTTTTGGCTTACCGATCACTTGTGTTTCGATTTTGCGAAATCCAAGTTTTGCAAGTTTATTCTAGAAGGCACGGAGGTACCCAGCATTTGTTTTGGAAGGTATAGTAAATGATAAGGGTAGGCGAAAACTGAGATGCCGCTGGACAAAAATGTGCGATAGTAATAACAACACTCCGAGGATGACCTAACCGCCTTTTGGTTTTCATTTATCTTTTAAGGAAAGGGGATCTATGTATCTATGTATCTATATATCTATCTATCCATCCATCCATCCATCCATCTGCCTGGTATGATGACGTTACTTTTTGCTGTCGTTTCGATGGTACCTACCCTTTCATTGCTCAAATTGTGGTGGCGAGCGGGATTAGGTCTTATAACTCAATCCCGCTCGCCAGCACTGGTACCAACTCAATGTCGTCCCAGTAAACACAAGATTGCATCGTTTGGAGTTTCTCTCTAGCTGTCGTTGCGCCTAGTATACTGGGGCAGCTTGCAAGTTAGCAGTATTCAGTTTTTCTACCTCACCTTGGAGTTGTGTTATCAACTTCACTGGTATTTCACCAGCGACAACTCTTCCCGCGTGTTTAACCTTGATGACACGTATCTTCGATTCTGTTGCATCATTTGTGGATTTTGCTGACGTATCTATCGTTAGCAGTGCATGGCATTTCATGGGGTTTCTTTTCAAAATTGGCATGTGTATATGCAATCATGCCAGATGCAATGAACGCAATCACCGTACAGAACTTAACACAAAAGCAGCTGCTGATGTGTGACAAAGAGATTTAAATGACTGGATATTCTATAGGTCAATCGCAAGACTTTAGCAGTTACGTCTTGTTTGAATCACACGTTTGTCTCATATCTGACATAGGCCTTTGCTACGTTTTCATCTCTCACCGTCATATGGCCTGCGAAAGAAAGAGGTCGGCTTAATTATTCTTAAGCTACTTCAGAAGACTTCAATTCGTAGAGTCGAAACCGCTGATGTTCTAGTATTGGCTCGTCTGGCGCGAGAAGCACGGAGTTATTGACCGTCGTTGCACCTTTCGTTACTGCTGGCTTGACGGCTTCTCGTTCTTCTGCTATCAACGCTGAGATCATATAATTTCTTCAAGATCCGCGTCGCTTACATCAACTGCCATGGTCCTTATTGACCTCTGAATATGATTTGTTGAGAACTTTATTTAAAGTAGCTTATTGATAAATATAAGCTATGCTTACAAGTGTTAAAGTGCCGCAGGTGTTTAGAAAATATGAAGTTACCACATTACCTGCATTCAATAAGCTTGCACAAGTGCAGTGGGAGGTCGACAAATTGGCTTTCTGGACGATTTTTGCCAGTGCACAAAGCAGATCATCCAAAACACAGATCTCTGGATAGACAAGTAATACTAATTCGTCTTTTCTTGCCGAGGGGCACAGTCTGTCATATGCCTCGTTCAGGTAGATAATAGGCAGATGAAGACAATATATTATTTTTTTTAGGCCCTTAATGTCTTCGGACATATAGTCAGTGCTGCATGTGTGTTGGCTTGCCGATGGTGGACACGAATTGTTCATTTTGTATTTTGAGCTGCGCGCTCATGATGATGATGTATACGTACATGTTTAACATGTGGTGTACGGGTAACTCGTTTTCTATGCGCTTTCATGGCCCGTGGAACGCGTTGTCATCTGCTGATCTCTTAGATATTGGCGAGAAACTGCTTTCGGGCGTCAACGGCTGTCGATATTCCTATTATCAAAATCTTTGTATGACCGTGAGCACCTTGAATTGTCCGAATTCAACCAATGATCAATGAAACGCTTTACTCCGGTTTGGTATAGGTTCTTTCGACTTGAAATGCGTGACATACATCGGTTTTATAGCATTACCTTCTAGTACAGTATTTTCAACGTGCCCAAATTCGCTATTTATATGTCCTGTAAACGGATAATGAACTTTGTACCAAATAGCTGCTGACAAATCTATACAAGTCACTATCACTGGTACCAGTTTGTATTGTGCCCATGCCTTGGTTTTGGCTGTGTTTCTGTCTCCAGTCCAAGCGTTTATCCACATGAAACGTTCTGGTAGACATCCATGTTGATGGTCTTGTTAAATGCGTGCCACAATTCTTTCAGCAATAGGGTTCATCGCATCTGGTTGACCATCTTTTTCGTCTAGCATTAGATATGGTACCTGTAAAACCTGCTCATTTCGCACGACAATGGCGTGTCGATTGCTAGCATGAATAACACATGGTGGTCCTGCACCAGTAAGTCAACGCGATTAGTTAGGTATGAGTGTTTGCAGGGAGCCAACCCAACCCAGCACGCTTGCAGATCCAATAAACTTTCCTATTACGGTGATTATAAAAGAAGTATTACGTCGCTATACCCTAAACTCAAAGACCCACAAAATTCTCGCCTGAACAGGATCAGCGAGGCAGAAGACGTCTGTACAAGAAGTACAATCGTATAGTACGTGAGCTGAATGGTGTTTAACAACACACTGACTGCTGTATTCTAAGAATTGGTGTGGCGGGAAATTGTATAATGTCTGCAGTCATTACTGTCCACGTCTCGATTTCCTTGAGTCACAGCGTTGAGCTTTGGTGTGATATTTATGACTGTAAATTTTATCGCCCCGCGACTATCCTTGAGTCAAAACGCAATACAATGATTGACCACATATTTAAGGCACGAAGCGACAATGACATGTTGAAGGAAGAGTTCAAGCTTATCCTCGATGAAGCCGACAAACACTAAACCACGAAAAATGAAGAACGGGCTGCGAAGAGCAAGATTTACCTTCCATATGTAATAAACGAATTGCAAAATTAGACAAGTAGATCGCCGAGAAGCCGAAACCCTCGCAAAGATAATGAAAATAGTTAAATGGAAAATATTTATAAGCTGTGTGTTGTCTTCCGGAATAATACAAACTACAGAACCCCCAAAGAATATCGTTGTGATTCGAGGAGTAATCCCAACCCACTTCCGGCATAAGATATAAATATTCAATAACAGGCAGACAAATATTATACTGCAAAGTGGTCTTTATTTGCATATTTGCCTGTTTGTTATGAAATTTGACAGAATGGTAGCCGATTCACGCGCCGTCCCCATCATCCGATGTGGCTTGCAAATCAGTAGCATAAAAGTCTTTAATACCAACGCCACTGTCAACATTTGTTGTAACAACTACCTGCATTGATGCCTAAATTTCAAACCCAACTGCAAGCTAAACTATCACAGTCAAAGACACCAACGGCACAAATGCATCAACAAAAATGCATTCAGTATACATTTTAACCAGAATATTACGTTATGTTTAAATATGCAAAATTGATTTAAACATTTTATGTATATACATGCAGAATATAGGAACTACAGGAGAAAAAGCTCACAGAGTGCATTCGATCGATAAGTGCGACTAGCATAATAAAAAAACGACCTTGCGAGGGTTCATAGTTATATTAGTGGATCATTATGCTATACCTGATCTAGATATGACAATATTTAGTATCTCACCATGGGTACCATTGTACTTTTTCCATACCTTGAAAGGAACTGGATATCAAAGCGCCTTGTATAAACAACTTGCAAGGATCAGATCTTCCTGCGCGAAAACGTGCGGGAGCAAGAGAGCAAAACTTTGGACTGCACATTGATTATCATCATTAGCCAAGCGTAAAAATTCGACGACAACCATTGAATAGAAACGTCGATTGTTTATGCTATATTGTAAAAGAAATATTCTAAATCAATTCCTCCAAGCGGAGTGAATAACAGCATAAGTAGTGTATGTGCATTATAAATGGTTAGGTTGCATGACATAAGTAAACATTATTGAATTACCATGAAATACCCATGAAATATCCTATGTAAATATGTCAATAATTGGTTTTGCACTATGGCTACCTTTGTACGCTTAGGGACATACTATGATAGCTTGATAGGATCTTCTTCTACTGGAGCTTTTATGTGTCTCTTGTAAAGGTGAATAAAGAATATGGTATCAGTATTCAACTTTGCTCGCTGAATGGAAATGACGTTATGTCATTTATGTAAGAAGTTGACAGAGTCAAAAATGGTCCATTAGCAACACATATAATTTCTCAAATTGTGATGTTTGGAAGTAAAAATCAAATTTAAGATTTAAATTTTCAAAAGATAAACAGTTTAAAAAATAATAATATAGATCGGCGTTTCGGTTATTTGGTTACGTTTCTCATTTAATTGCGAAAGGAAGAAGCAGAAGAGAAAGAAGAAGAAGAAAACAATTTGTTGAACAGGCTTTCAGAAGCATTTGCATTATAATAACACGTACAAAATAGCGGAAACCTTATACTCAGCCTTATTTTTACTTGTGTCTGTCATTTTAATCAAACTTCAATATGATTTTGCAGCCTAAAATGTAAAATATAATATTACGTCAACATTCAGTTCTCATAGCTGTATATTTGTACTAATTACTTTGCGTATTAAACTTCAGCGTTTATGCTAGAATCTTGATTGGTCTTCACAGGTAAATTGCATTATTCTTGGTATCTAATATTTAAATTTTAAACGTCACTTATTTGGCTAATTAGTTAATAAAATACCGTATCGGAACGAAGTTTTTGGTACATCAATCATTAAAACAGAAGGATTTGTATACAACTGATTTAGCAGTTCTTTCCTCCTAAAATGCACTTGAAGGCAAACGTAGTTTTGTAAATAAACTTGTATAAACTGGGAAACAAAAACATGAGGAAAAACTTACTTACCTCTGGAAGAAACAAACGAGGTAGCACACGCCAGATGATCTGTTGTTCACTTTGACCATGCAAATCCTTTAATAAATTTAGTCTTCTTTGCAAATTCGGGAAGTTTCAAATTACACATGCGCTTGAACTTGTTTGTATAATAAGAACGCGCCTGTACCTAGCTACAGTATTTCCCATATCCGATAGGTTTTGTTGACCAGATATATCATAATAAGTGTCACTGAGATGAATTTCTTGCATATTCTCTCTGTTTCTCTCTATATGTGTCTGTATGTGTGTGTTTGTGTGTGTTTGTGTGTGTGTGTGTGTGTGTGTGTGTGCAGTATGATAGAGATTAAGCAAATGCATATGAGATTGACTAATCTAAAGTGTCTCTTTGGAAATGGACGGTGGATTTTTGAGGCGACAAAAACCAAGCATCATGCCCTTTGGATAGTTTACAACAAAAAGCATTCAAGCGGAAACCTTTCAGCACCCACTGAGGGAGAAATTCCTTTTGGCAGAAATAACTCAAGGGTTCAACAACATAATGATTTGCTTTAACACTGTAAATAATATTAAGTAAAATATGCTGAAGAAACTGTTGATCTCCCCTCTCCATCCTTCCTCCTCTCTCTCTCTCTCTGACACACACACACACGCACACACACACACACACACACACACACACACACACACACACACACACACACACATACGTAGCTGTATTAGTATTCACTCGTAATAGAGATAACTTACAATGACACTTACATTGAAGATTTGTGTGTGTGATTTTGGATTTTTAACGCAGCTTTTAAAACTTTTTCAGTCATATCGCTACGATGTCTGCAGTATGGCAGTTTATTGCGATGTCTAGCACTGGGGCATTATGCCGCAGACGTATAGCATCATGTCCCACCCAATTACTTTGTCCTGACACCAGACGGACCACTCCTAACGCTAACCTCTTAATGATGATCACGTAGTAAGGCAGCTGCTAGTGACATTTTTTATGTGTTTGATATAACTCGGCAGGGGCTCGTACCCGCGACCTCCTGCATCAGATGCGGACGGTCTAACCATTTAAGCCACCGGAGCAGTATACTGAAGATGTATTAGACTATCAAATTCACCAGTTTTTCTATGAAGAAGAAGACATATTACTGTTATTTGTCTGTCAATGTAACCAATGTCATTAATCTTTTTCTTTTTTACAGGCAAGTTAAATACAGTAAATTACTAAGACAAATCATTGATCAATATATTGGTTAATGTCACCTAGAAAACAATTCACATCGATACAACCGAGAACTGACGACACCTGATGAAAAAGGCTTTATAACTGATTAGAAAATGTTGGCCACATGGACTAAATATTGGAACAGTGTAACTTATAAGAAACTCATTAGTTTCTATGAATGTCAATGGAAAATAGAGCATTAACCCCTTCCTCTTGAGCGTCTGTATGTACATTGTAGAAATGAAATAGAACTAGAACACGTGGCTCATATTTGGAAGGTTGATGCATGTTGAGAATGTAATTACAATATAATGAAACATATTTTATTCTAATAACAAAGCCATTACTTTGGAGAATTCGGTTTGTTATCGCTTCTGCTTTCACACTGTTTTGGGTAGATGATGCATGTGTGGTCGGTGAAGATGCACATTATGATATACATTTTATCCCTCTAAGCCATATTTTGGAACATATATTAAAACTTGTGGAAAAAAGAGGTATTTTGAGAATGCAGCTTGCGTGACGGTTTGAATTAAACCTTGTAGCTATACATATGGTTCATGTAGAGGCTGCAACATATTTCACCGTTTTCCTCGACCAGGACACAATTTTAATGAAAAAGTTTATTTTCGGAAAAGGAAGTAATTTAATAAACCAGTTTTGTTTATTATTCGTGAAATCTAGCTGCCCAACTGAAGTCGAGGCTAACATCCAAAACGCAGAAAGATGTAATTTGAATGTGAAGTCATGGATTGCTCTTTCACACACTTTACCTCAAACAATATCTATCAACAATGCTAACATTAAATTCACACAGTCCGTATTTAACCCAGGTCTATCTCTCGACAGCACACTCTAATTAAACTTGCATGTAATGAACATATGCAAGGGTGCATATCTGGAGCTGAGACGCATCAGCTCTATTCACAGTTTTGTTTTGGTTGATGTCACTAAAACAGTTGTGTGTTTCTTAGCACTTTCAAGACGGGACTATTTGAATCCACTTCTATCTGGCTTGTCTCAATAGCTATTACAGAAACTTCAAATATTTCTAAACACCGCTGCTTGGTAGGGTACAAGAAACCAACTACACCTCCCCCTGCCCCGTAACCATCAGTGACTACCCGTTCGATCCAGAATCGAACACAAAATCTATGATCTTGACTGGCTCCTGGCCAATATAACCATCGTTACGTATATGTAATTTAATTATTTGCTTGTTAGTTTTAATTTTTTTTTATTTTATTTTTTGTGTTACATGTTACTGTAATGATAATTTTGGTCTACAGGATTCAATTTTGTTTTTATAAATTCAGTTCAGTTCTGACTATTTTTCTTATTCTCAAAGTAAACAAGTCATGATTGCAACCCTTGTATTTTTAGGTGACCTAGTTCCCGGCCTTGATTCAGAAAGTGTCAACAACCTTTTTATTTTATTTTTTTTATTATTGAATCTTATAGTAAGATTCGTTCCGTGTAATCAAATCCGTAAATGGCCAACCTGATAATTGACATACAATGTTTCTGCGCGGCGTCAAAGGAAGTGATCACGTGACCCTATCAGATGATCCCATACTGCGTTGCAATTAGAGTTAAAACTATCATTTCATAGTTTTTTTAGTCAGTCGTAATTAACACTTTCAGAGCTGAAAGGTATTTTTGTGTTGTTGCAGTTTGAATTGAGTTTTAATTTGAAATAATTTATTTTCCCTAGAGACTTTACTTGTGTTCATTCGAATTCTTGGAGAAAGATATTTATTGGAAATTATTTGGAATTCTAAAGCCGGATTATTATTCTTGGATTCAAAAGGAACTGTTGACACGTCAACACAAAAGAAGTTATAGAAGACGTTATCGCCTTCCATCTTGGAACTTCATCGGGATTCGAACTGTGATTCACTTAGGATTTTTTATTGTCAGGGCTTATATTTTTAAATTCTAGGATTAATTTTTGGATTAGATTCACAAGCCGTAAGTCCTTATTTATATTTTTACCTTGTTTTTTTGGGAAATAAATTATTTGTTAAATTTTACAAAGCTTGTTGGCTTCACTCTTTTCTTTGTTACTTTTGTATGAGCCTAGACACGTAACACTATCTGACCTCACCCATGTATATATCCCATCTAGAAACTTTCGCTCCTCTTCCGACACTTGTATTTTCATTGTTCAATCGGTTAAAACCAAGTCATGCAGACAACATTCTTTTACGTACCAGGTCCCAGCCAGGTGGAACCAATTACCCATTGATCATTGACACAAAGACAGTGTGATCTCATTCGAAAGTACTCTTAAAATGCACATATTTCGACTACAAGAACAGACGTAAACACTTAATAATGTTTACTTCCTTAATTATTGTCAGCATATTTTTGTTTTGTAATGTCATGGCGTTTGCTATTTTAATCTTGTCGTTGTATATGTTTTTAAGTTTTATCTAATATTGTAAAGCGCTTAGAGCTTCTAAAGAATAGGCCCAATACTAAGTCCACATTATATATAATTGTATGATTTTTTTAAAGCTGTTGATCACGTCAGAGTAGACATTGCCTTTCCTATTTCATCTACATGTTGTAAACGTAGTTGATTAAATATCAAGTTTCATTCCTGATATTGCTTTATGCAGCTGATTTGTATACCGCATGAGCCATTTCTTTATCTCAGTGCTTACGAAATTACATTTAATTAAAACAAAGATTCATTTAGAAACTATCTTGCAGCAGAATCGTGCATTATCACAAAAGAATTTCATGTTCTTTACCTTGTAAATGATTTATATTTTATCGTCTTTGTTTAGTCAGAGTTATTTCTGTAACATACACGATTGGGCTGTTGCTCCTGGTGGTAGTTATATGTGTGAAATTCTTGCATGAAAATGGTTTTGATTAAAGTATAGTAGGATGTTGTTTAGTTTTCATTGTAGGGTGAAGGGACGATCATTTATAATGTTAATATAAGCATTTGTTTCTGCAAGATTTAGAGGTCCTCTTAACATTTAAGCAAGTTGCATTGTCTGTTGTATTCATGTTTCTTTGTTTAGGGAGTTCCGGGCATAAGTTATATTTTTGTACACTCATTCCTTTCCCAGTGTAGGTATATTCTGGTCGCCTCTAACATCTTGATTTAAGACGATAAACAATTTTTCTCAATATGTTTTGCAAAGAATTAACGATTGGACATTCTACATCTGGTAAAGGAATATTAAAAATTCACTTACATGTGTGTATTATAGAATGTAGAACACCAAATTAGAACTGGAAAATACCTCTCATGTTGATCAAAGTCTTTTCTTTGGCATTTACTTATTACGGAGCTCAGCGCATATGCTGAAAATAGAGACAGGTAGGCATAGCAGGATCGAGAGAAATACTATGCATTGTGATGAGTTCCATTCTTTGTGTTTGTCCAGCTTATGACTATTTAAGAAAGAAATACTTTAATGAAGTTTATCATCTCTGTCCGTCTGAAGAACAAATTATATCCCTCACGAGTCACAGTAATATATTACGTATAAGAAATATTCCTTACTATATCAAAATTTCTTATAGTTTTAGACAATCTTTGCTAACTCAAACGAATGTTGAATAGTATACATAGAGGTAGTTACATCTTTTTAACATTATGTGAAAATATGTATGTATACTCACGATGAACACCTTATTTAACTTTTTACATTATGGCGCCTATTATGTTTACTTGTATTTTGCAATATGGACAGCTGGCCAAAATTACCTGGTAAAGTATTAATATTATCGTTATTATTATTATCATTATTATTATTATTATTATTATTATTATTATTATTAGTTTTATTCTAACTAGTTGCCTCTTCAGACAGCAAGGTTGATCTCCGTTACATACAGTCGGGTGTAGATTTTTCATACCATTTGAACCCATAGACCCTTTATTTTACTGTGCAGTCTTGGTTTATGCACTGTGCTATTTATAGCTTTAACCGGAAGGCTTTAAGCATTTGATATTTTTATAAACGCAGGTTTTACCAAATGACATTTTGAACAACAACCGTACTGTATGCTTAGGTGATTTGATAGACTCACTTGATGTAGCCAATTGTCAGACACACAAATAAGTAAAAATTTTAGGATAACAATTTGAAACATATATAAACGCGCAGAGAACAATCTGATCACAAATTAACAGTTGTGGCTTAGTGCATCACGGAACGAGCTGCAAAAACTGAAGAGTTATTTAACAGATTGTGACAACATGAAAATTGTTTAAAATACGCGGGACATATTTAAGTAGAGATTTTGTACTTTGTTTAACACTTTAAAAGCCTTGCAATCTCCAACGAAAACACAATGAACACTACAAAGTGAAGTTGCAATTAATAACATAGAGCAGCATATAAAATTCAGAGAGGGATGCACTAAAAGATAACACGGAATTAATATAGAAATCTCTAGAAGCACATAGCACCCTACAACTACAGTTTGAACATTTACTAAAATATATATAAAATGTATTACAATTATATAGCATAAGTAAATAATGACCACATCAGTATTACTATGAGGATGAGCAGTTGTTTACATTTTATCATCAGTACGAAGTAATTATTGATTTAACATCCGCCTGAAAACATAGTACAGTCTTTGTGTACATAATGCCACAACATATTCAGTTTCTCGTGTCTGTGAGTCTGAAGAAAGAGATTTGGTAACAATGGAAGCAGAAAATAAAACGCAGATTTCAAAGCAAGTGTGGTATGTATTCAATCCGAAGGCTCCATACTCTTTCAAAACATTTTGTCGAGAAAAACATGGAACACGGCAGGGATGAATAGTTTACAGTTTTGCATACATATAACTTATCCAGCTCGTGGTCATTATTTGCATTCCTTCGTGTTGACAAACCTACATCCGCCAGATTCCCATTCTCTCCAACATTATGGAAGTCATTTGCATCTTTAATTGCAATTCGTGATAACATATTATTAATTTCTCAATTTCTGTTAACAAAGATAAATTTATTAAATAATGAATTTTTGAAGACAAAATCACGTATTATGATGTGTGTTCAGCGCAATCTTACATTATTAAAAACAATTACGTTTACTTCGTTTATCTTATCCTGTGTAAATGACTTATAAATTAACTTCCTTGTTAAGTCCGAAATATTACTTTTATATTTTAGGCCGTGTGTACCCTGTTGTATTTTTGTGTTTTATTTTGGGATTTTAGTGCACGGGTGGTAGTTTTGCGTTTTCATTATTTTTCCGGTGAATGTTTATTTTGATTTGTTTTATTAACTAGTGCGCATCTCAGTTACGTACAAACGGACGTTGATCTTTCGATACCATTTTAGCAATATAACCTTTAATCTACATTCCTCTGTGACCTAAGTTTATAAAACTGTGCAAATGATATACTTTACCTGCATCTTTTAATATTTGATGATTTCATAAGTGCAGTTATCAGGAAATTACATTTAGGTAAATGTTTGAACAAGAACCGTACTTCAACTTTAGTTGTTCCTGGAAAATAATTGATGCAGCTACTTGTCAGACAAACAAAAAAGTAAGGATTTCAGGATAAACATTTAAAAGAAGGTTCTGCTTTAAGCGTGAAGAGAACAAGCTGATAACACATTTACAGTTATGGTTCAGAATATCTAGGAAAGAACTACTTAAAGTGAACAGTTATTTAATACTTTCAAAAAATTTTAAATTCACTCGACATATTTAAGCAGATATTTTGTAAATTGCGGAACGCTATAAAAGCCTTGCAATCTGCACCGAAAACACAAAGAGTACTACCATGTGGACTTGCAATAGCAAAATATAAATTCAGAGATAGATGTACTCGTAGGTATTATAGAAGAAAGAAAAATGATATAGTACACAAAATATGGTAAGAGCAGTTATTAAAAGAGAGCAGTATACATTTGTTACGATTAAGTCGCATAAATGACAACCGCAGCAGTATTAAACGTTGAAGCAATTGCTAATGTTTTAGCATTCGTAGACTTAATTAATATTTTAAAATCATTTTGTTTAAATGATGAAAATAGCGAAGGAATAAGGCTAAAAATACAGGAATTGTAGAAGAAAGCCAACCATTTTAACAAAAACACAACAAAGTAAACTGAGTACCCGAATGATAATTTAGAGGAAACTGAATTATTAAATAGTTTGCATGATGTTTTTGCTTATTCTTGCACCCATCATCTTGTTCAAGAAAAACGCCCACAAATGGACGCTTCTTGACGCAAACACAGATGACCAAGTTTTTAGGCAGCCCTACGCTGTGGCTTGAAGTCTATTTCATTGGACGATCTTCAGTCGGGAGAAGACAAGGTTTTTTCCCCTCACAATAATTGCCAACGATAGCGGGGACTGTTTGAACGTCTAGTAGGAGAACATTCAATTGCGGGGCTCGCAAGCAGTCGAAGTGTACGTTGAAAACCACTCGTTCGGCCTCACTTATGCCCAGGATTAAAAGAACAGAAAATAAATACAAATGCCGAGTAAGTCCAGTAGAGATGGATTGTACAATCCAATACTGCGATGTTGGAGAAAGCTGAAACAGGAACAACGACCAGAAGTTCATCGGAAGGATGTGACGTCCCAGACGACACTCTGCAGGATCAGACCATCTGCAAGAAATACTACATCCATGATGCTAGCAGCGTATTTGTCAATAACCAGTGGCTCCGCATGATGTTCTCGCGTTTCAGCACCTTTAGAATACAGCTCCCACGCCTCTGCAGTCGTATTATTGACAAGCGTCTTGATGAAAACAAAATCGCAGACAACATGGAAGGCCGTTCTGTCGTATGCGACGCTGGGAGAGCATCAGCGGGAACCGCAATAAAACAATACGTCAGTATCGACTGTGCTTGTCAGAAAGTGGTCTCAATCAATCCCGCATAACTGGGACCATCACTATATTGCCAGCAGGCTCTGTGAGAATGCCACAGCACCTCGTCGCACGACAAAATGTAGAATTTAGAGAACTTCAGAGCAGGCGATTGTTAGTCAAATGCATGTTGAAGAGGACAGCATCTGAGATATAGGCGACCTTTGGGATAGTATTGGCAAGTATTTTTTTGCAAATTAAGGAACAAAAACACAGTTTCGTTGCCGATAACGATGCGCCCATAGAAGGTTGACATGGCAGATACGTAACCCACAATGTTTTTGACAATGGCAGCCGACTCAATCACAGCTATGAGAGCATTAACACAGCATTAGACTCCAACAGGCCATACTTCTATTCTGCAACTGTGAATGGCAAATGCAACACAAATGAGACAAGAATTTTAATTGCATTACTTAGTAAATGTAGAAAAATTTCCGTTAGTCAGAACATAACCATATGATCAGAGTAAGCTGCGTTTGTTTCGTGACAAATTGTATGGAGAATCACTTTATGCCAACTTCTATAAATACAGTCACGTGCTAAGTAACTAATGTAAACACTGAAACAGAGCGCAAACAAACTGCCTGCCTTCAAAACGAAACAAAAATGGCGTGGTTTTATTTTATTTTAAAAATTAAGTACATTGATTTTGACAGATCAAATAACAAATATTTGTATCTGTTTTCTTTCTTTTACTAAATTTGATTTAAATCTGGAGAAAAAACAGTTCCATGCAGCCTAAATTGTTTTGTGCCCCCTGTATTCTGCAAGAGTCAGTCGTTTCTGAAATAGCAGAATTTTGCAATTTTGTGCTAAATTCATTAATGGAGACATTAAACACACTCACATATTAATATCTGACGTGCCGTCTGAAGTCGACATGATATCACAAGTTGAATTATCAAGCATTCTCTATGAATCAACGTACAGCAGGATGATTACAAACTAAATGAAATTGAATCCCGCAAAGAGGAAGGATGACCAACACGATTTAATCTCTAAAAGAGTAAGATCTCTTATGTAGCCCCCTATCTCAAAGCTGGGAAACTAAAAATCTCCCAAGAACATTGGGGATACAACACTTTCAATGTAGCTGGTTACAAATGCAGTTTAAGCTATAGGTAAATGGATGTAGGGAGTAGGAGGTGGGGGTTCAAAGATTAACATTATTACAAATGAACCCATAGTCCTATCATGTAAGACGCCGACATATATTACAGGGTCGATATATTATCTTGTTTGACTGCTGAACAATCATTACTAAAGTCATTTACCACTTATCGTAATTTAATTTTTAAGTTACCCATGTAGGTATCCTAACCTGTTAATGAACACAAAAACAGATTTAAAGAAATGAAAATTGGTTACATACGAGTCTTGACAATAAGGAATCGGCCAAGGCGCAATGAACTTGAAAGCATCAAATCCAATAGACATTTGTATTTCCAACAAGACAACACATAACAACAGATGTGTCCATTTCGATAAAAATATTAAGAAATTACTTTTCAAAACTTCAGATCGCCTACCATGGTGGAGTTACTTGTGGATGTTGCATTATCATTACGTTTTGATGTAGAATCCCCTGTTCTGTAAGTAGGTATATAACATAAACCTTCAACAAGAAATCATACGCTTAAATATGCCTCTGAAACTTATATGAAATATCTTTAAAAATGCCCCAAAATATAATAATTAAGAAAATACTATTAATATGTTTAGGTAGTTTTGAGATTCGAGCGTTTTTTTTTTTGCTGTGTGAGTCGGCAAGGAAAGTTTATGCCACGATAAACTCAGAAGAAACATTCAAATCTTAAATAACCCCAAGTCCAGCTCACGAAAGTTAACAAGATTCGGTCGGCAAAGCGATGGAAGGACAGAACGACTGAATTCACCTCAGGCCTCTTTGTACATTTCCACGGCTCCAAGATGAAGGAAGCGCGTCTGCTTGGTAAATGAGATTTCCAAAGTCCACTTAGTATTGTTATGTACACATTTTAAACCTGCGCTCTGCAATTAACAACTTTTTGCATTTTTGTGTCAAGGACAAGTGCAATACACTATTGTTCTATCTGAAAGGAGCCAGGCGAATTTATGACAGATTCTGGCTGACAGCAACGGTGCATTCCATTTCGACTTGTCCATATACAGTGCTTCACGCTGTGATTCCCATGGTTCTTCCACTGCATTCTACAAATTTGTGCACTGAGAACATAAGAAGGTTGGTTTTCTTGAGCCAGCGTTCAGTTTGTTAAGCCACTTTGATTATTCAGCATCTGTCATAAAATACGGCTGCATTTTGTACAAGTAGAGCAATACTGACACAGCTTATTTAACAGCAAACTGCTGAGCAGAATGAGACCACTTTTGTCTTTGACGTGTTTAGCATAGGGGTATTTCTGTTTTGCAAAAATGATGTTAATGTGTCCTTAAATACGAATGAAGGTACAAAAGTGTACAACCGTTGAAACAATTGATTTCAGAACAATTGCAATCAATCGCATTGCAATAAAGTTCAACTGAAAGCATCAGATTCAGATGACTGGCCATCAGATGTTTCATTCGGCTATTAGGCATATGTCAAACAGATGAGGAGTATTAGACCAACATAGGCCTCTTGTTTAGTGATAGTGATGCAGTAATTATTATTATTATTATTATTATTATTATTATTATTATTATTATTTGTAGTAGTTGTAGTATCAGTTACAGTAAAGCCCAGCTTAAAAGTCACATGTAGTAAAAGACCACATGTTTCTACACAAACCATCTGTGTCATAAATTTGATGACCTGTAATGATACCATCTATTTTAGGAACTGATTTTGTCCTTTAAAGAAAGCGCGATATTGTAAGACAGATTTCAATGACATATTATTGTTATTTTTATTATTATTATTATTATTATTATTATTATTATTATTATTATTACCCATTTACCTTGCGTACAACACAATGGGAAGTAGTATACTTTTATGTTCTGCTTTCCATGTTTACGTGCGCAATGTGGTAGGTCCTACACAGTTTGAGTTAGAGATTTCATGGGTGGCACAGCTAATCCTTAAGTAGTAATCAGTGTTCGCTAATCAGATAAATGATGTCGTATGCCATTTTGTACTATAGATCTTGATTTTATTGAACAAGACCTAACCAATAATTTCCATTGTTTTATTAGTATCAATCGACTAGATTCTTAGGCGTTTCCGTTAAATGGTCATAATACGAGGTTCTGGCAGAATGGTTCATTGCTATTTGTTACTGACAGAAGCAAAAGAACAGGACGTTTGTTGGAAGCACATGGAAATTTGTCGTTTTGTGTGAGTTAAATGAATTCATGGTACTATTATGGTTACAATGCTGCAGCTATAACACAGGGTCATGTCACTTTCTATTGGGGTTTGTCTCAGTGTCCTAATTAGAATGCTTGATTTCTGCCACTCCTTTCCTTGAAATCTAGGGATAGTCATAAGTTGGTAATCTCAGCAATCATTATGTTATAACCAAAGGGTAACATTCCCCAAACCTTGTTGCAAGACCAAGGGGTGGAATCATAATCCACTTAAAATGAAAATATCTGGCTTTGACAGCATATTTAAAGAATCAGAGCTCTAAACTACTTAAAATATGAAATTGTTCAAGATTCTAATAACACATTCCCACCACTATACAAAATCACTTTGCAGATATAATGATTACACCAATCGACTCTCAAAATATCAAGGTTGTATTTTTATCCATGTAGGGGAAGGTGCATTATAATACCAACGGACGGAAGAAAAGACAGATCCATGTTAAGCTGTAGACAAGGTCAATGTAAGTTGATAATTTTACACGGCTCGTTTCCATGTCTTGGTCGGGAATATGTTTGAAATAACAAATGACTTCTGGCACCTAAGTAATGTCCCTGTGTCTCTGTGTATATGACCTGAATTGTGCTCAAAACACAATAAGATACGAGGATAATTTGTCACAGCAAATGTACAATCATTCTTCGTGCCAAAAGTCTGTTTGTAGTTGAATGCACAAACATAAAAGCAACTAAGCAGAATATGTACGCAAAAGAATGAAAACAAATATGTGCAAATACTTTTAACAGGCCTTGCAAGTTTTGTAAGGCAGCTGTCGGCCAAAGTAACAATGAGACATACGTGATAGGTAAACCTATATTGTTACATTATCTGCACGATGGAAAAGAATGAGGTTGTGGAAAATAAAATTTGCAGCAAAGACATTAAATCTTTGTCGAGATCATTGCAGTGTCAATGAATCTATAGCGATAAAACATATCTTATAAATTTCATCGAACACGCGTCATTTTTCTGTATCATTTCATGCAAGATAGGGGACTTATAAACAATAATCAAATCTTCATTGCATGTAATAACGTCGTGGCGATCGTACTGATTTCAACATTATTAAAAATCCATCTTAGTAAAATCATAGTAGGTATCAGTGTTTGAACAAAAATCATACTTAGAAAATGCCTTCAAAAAGGTTCAGCATTATGATGCTATATCTTTGACATATAACATAGATTACTTTTAGAAACGGTGCTCCTTCACACTTGAGAAAACATTTGGGAAGTTATAAAATTACCATTTATCAATATCATACCGGTATATTTTATGGAGAAATAAATTCATCGTTTTGAAAAGATCTAAATCTTATACGAACAGGAAGCCATCCTAATTTTAAAGGCTTCTTTGTTTTATATATTTCTTCCTGTTTTGGTTTCATTTTCTTACAATATGTAGGGTTGCCACTAATCCACTGTGAAGCTGAGAGATTCTTACCGTTGTTGGTTCATGGGTTCCTGAAGCATTCTAATTAAAAAGAAAAGGTTGGATAATTGCAAAACTCTTTACAACATTTAGGGGCAGATCCAGAAATATCGTTCTTGTAGTGCGTAAACAAATAGGCGTGGAGTCCGTGAAATGGAATCCCTAATGGAAATTCAGGGGGCTAAGCTTCGCGAAGTTCCTGGAATTTAATTTCTAGGGCATTCGGTTGACCATCCAACTGTAAAGTAAACTTTGTCTTGGAAACGTTCCACTTCTCTCGCAAACATTTGTTTATTGGCGGGAAAGTGTACGGCTGCCATCTTTGCCATTAAGGGGAATAAATACTAGTATTTAAAGGACATAACGTCTTCTTGGTAAACCTATATTTCATTATTAAGAGATGTAATGTATTCTACATTTATGATTCTATATATTCAGCATCAGTAGGTAGCGTGTTAAATTTGTCGTTTATATCTTATAAGTTGCAAAGCTAATTGGAATAGATGAGTGAATCGTGCAAAATATGTCGTTTGGGTTGTAGAATAGATGTGTTAATTGTAGGGTCAAATTCACAAATAAAAGAGTTTAGTTTTTACTCTTTCAGCTCTATAATTAGAAAGTCCCGTGGAATACAGAGATGAACTTGATACACATATTTACCTCTACCAGTATTTATTTCAAGAATCATGTAGTACTGTTGGCAAGGGCAAGTTAAAGAGAAGCAAATATTACCTAAGTATTTTATGTTCAATGGGTCAACATATAACTGAAACAGGTGGTGTATTTATTCAATATTATTAGGATGCATGTACACATTTTGTCATATTCAAAGTCCAGGTAAACATAATGAAACAAAGGCTGCATTCAATGAGCAGAACAAAGGTCCAATTTGAATGTTGTAGAACAGTGATTCCGAGGAGGCGCTAATGCTGAATAATACTTTCTACGGGGTAAGGTAGGATAACCAGTGAGGCGGTGGCCCGAAAAATTTTGGGAACCACTGTTGTAGAGTAACTTCAGTCATATTTAATATCACATTAATAAACCAGAAAGGAAAATGATTTCGTATGAGGCCTTGGAAGGAAATATCTTGTAAAACCAAAACCCAAAAATCAAAAACACCCCCCCAAAAAAGCAAACATAAAAAAAAAAAACAAAAAAAAAACAAAAGAACAGAGTATGTGCTAATTGTACCTGTGCTTCTGTTTATAGCATTATTAAACCTTCTCGGTGAGCGGAGTTGGGGACAACATTTCTCAGATTGAACAAGTAGCCAATTACTAGGAGTAGTAGTCAATAGGTACATTATTCACAATACTTTTTCGTATTACGGCTTTTTTGTGAAAAGTCTACTCCTAATTTTGTTAACATTCTCAAGATATTGTCCTGTGTACGTGTTCAGTAATATGGCATTGGAATGATTCTGTGTATTAGGTATCTGGGGTATGTTTTAAAGTAAGTGGTACTAAATAAAGGTTGGAGGATTAGGAAAAGCATACTGACAAATCAAGCAAATGTGTATTACAAAAGCAACTCAAGTATGAAATTAGAGTCTATGAACGTGTGGTCGAGACTGGAGAAAAAAAATATTTGTTGTAACAGCGCTTAAAAAACTTCAGTTGATAAAAACGCTTGTCTTGGTGTATTGGGCTATAGGGAAAGCCATCAACCTTTAGCTAGTCTCTCGAAGTTATTATTTCATTTGCTCGATATTGAGACGCTGTACCGCCGAGAGCGTTTTACAATATCTACACATTCAAAGGGATTACATCTCTCTCTCCCCATGTTAAGAGAGAAAGAAAAAGCTATTTGTAAGCTGTTTTGCACAATCGAGTGCATATTACAATAGCTGTTGTACATATCTTACGAGTATCGTTCTGATTTGCCATATAAAGTTAAATGTACAATCCCTGACATGAAAGATGCGTGAGTGACCATTACGTAGATCAACAGATTATGTAGTATGTTTAAACACTGAAACAGATGATAACAACCAGTATTCTTTTGTTTCGTCGTTATATTACTATTTCTTATTTTTTTAAAAGACAATGCAAACAAACTGAAGGCACGGTTTAGGCTTTGTCCACTTTGTAAATCGTGTGTCCACTCGTTTTTGCGCTTGTTTGTACATATGTTCATGTATATGGTTTCCGCCGAATTACTCCTTTATATTACACCTGTGCGTCGAATAAGAGCTACTCGTTTCAAAGGCCATCATGCATTAAACAGCTGTAACCAAACTGCAGGGAAATTGTCCTAGGAATTCAGGCTTAAGGCTGAAAACAAATAAACAATATTAATTGGAGCTAGTGTTGAAATAGTATAGGTTACCAGCGTTAAATAAATGTTATTGCAACGTGTGTCGTAGTGAAAATCGTTCTGCGAAACCTCCAAAGCTGTCAAAGATTTTACGCCGGTGCATGCCCGTCTACAACTTATGATATGCACGTGCGACATAACTGTTTGCTAAGTCAAGCAAACTTTCTTCCGAGGGTTCCTGATGGCCGCTTTACCGCAAATAAACTTCAGGCAATCTTAACTGGTCAAGTTTTCTGTATGCCGTACACCTGACTTCTAGTATGAAACAGCAGAAACATATGTCGTGCCTAAATAACATATTTTTGAATAGATATTTGCATCGAAAAATGCTCAAAGTTTTGTTTGTCCTAATCTGTTGTGAAGGTGAGCAATGACTGCGCTGACACACCTCTGGAACTCGTGAACAATAAATTCTTTCTGTAGCCACAATGTCAATTTAAAAAATAACTTTGCCACCAGCGACACCATCAGTACACCAAGCTATGTCATTGTTATTGGCTTTCAATGTAAAAAAATTATGCGTTGGTTTCGAAAATAACCTGTCGTAAATATATGCGAACCAAAATATAAAACAAGAATAGCATATGAAAATGGAAACAGATCGTTGTCTTCAAAGCCGTTCAAAATTAATCATGTAATTTGGGTAGGCGCCAAACACAACATCTGTGCAAGCATTGTCAGGTCTGGCATAGCTATTATCAGACTACATATCCTCAAAAGCAGCCTGAGTTAGTAGATGAAATTTATAATGGACAGGATATAGATCGTCGGATCCATACATGTGAAACATTATAGACGGGGCAGAGTCTGTCGTGAAGTAGAATCGATGCGGCAATGTCAAGGTTGCTCCAATATGCTACGATTTGACAACGTCTGCTGCTGAACAAAGCCATGATATCATTGTTGGCAAATCCATCTTCGGAGCCAATGGGGTAAGCATCACCATCTGCTTGTAAAAGTGTTTCACTAATTCGTAAGAAGCCATCACATGGAAGAAAATATCTATGTGTAGCACGAGTTCTAATGGTTTTGTTTTTTATTAGCTCAGTATTGAAAATCTGGGACGTATTTGATATATCAACACAGGTGAGGCAATATCGAATTCTGTAACGGGTATGTCTTTGAGATGAGCCATTATAACATGTTACATTATCAGTTTCGTCCTAAACTTGTATGCATGTTGTCACGAATATGTAATTACATTGCTTGAGTGTTAGTTTTAAAATTCTTTTTCATTTTATTTTTGTTTCATTACATTTTATTGTAATGATAATTTTCATTGGATTTGAATATCTTTTCGGAAAAATTGGCTTGACTCGATTAGATTATAAGTTACTTCAGCACTATTTTTAGTTCATAGATTTCGTAAACATCGAGATTAAATAATTGGCTATTACCAAGGTCATTTGCGGTCCATGTGTTAGCTAAATTATAAACAGCCTTTCTTTTTCTATATTTTAAGTGTGGAAATTTGATTCTTACATAGGGCTATTCAAGCTACGTGTTAAATGGCATTTTTTTATTGCGCTGTTCAAGTTAGAAATCACGTAGCCTATCATGTGAACTACCATGTGATCTAAAATCGAGGCTTAAAACAGCCATTTTCTACTCGATCTAGTCAGAGTCGTATTCTTCCACCTTGAGGGTACAAGGTGTTTATATTGTTGATGCCGGCTTGATCTGAAGTTTATCTATTTTTTTTTTAGTTTAATAATTCGTATTATCTAGAAAACAAAACAAGTGCTTTTCTTTATGAAAATTCTGGGACAAAGACGTTTAGTGGAAATTTATTCTGGAATTCTAAACAGAACATTATAAATTGTGTTTCAGCGAGGGTTTGTTGCCATATGTACAACGTCCTCTTCTGACGTCATCGCCTTCCATATTGGAATTTCATCGAGTTTCGAACCTGGGTTCAATTAGAACTCTTTAGTGATAGGACTTATATTTTTCAATTTTAAGATTAAATTTTGGATTATATTCACAAATCGTAAGTCCTATTTTCCATTTTACATTGTTTTCTAAGGAAATAAATTATTTTGTTAAAATTTACAAAGCTTTTTGACTTCACTCTTTTCTTTTGTTACATTTGAACGAGCCTACACGTAACAATAGAAAATACGGGGCTCGTCTGGGATATATGATATTTGACTAAATATTTCAAAAAATGTTTTTTTTTTTTTGTTTTAAATTTAAATTTCCCTAGTTTTTAAAAGTACTATTTCATTTTTTGTTTGAAATCTTTAGTGAAAACAACAGACTTTCATTCGCAATGTCATTAAAAGTGGAAACTTTTCTTTCTAGTCCTACACAGGAGCAGTTGGATAGTTTGAAAAAGATGAGTTGCTTGAATTTGCCAGAAAATATACGATCTTTCTGAAGCAAAAGCTTCCTTGACGAAACAAGAAATTAAAAACATTTTGATTCAGTATTTGGTAGAGAAGAATATTTTCGATAAAAGTGTTTTGGCTTCGGTCAGTAAGTCGGTATCAGACTCTGACTTAAACGTAATGGAATTAATAATGAAATACAAGATGGAATTAGAGTTATTGAAGCTTGAACTTCAGAAAGAAAAAGAATAAATGCAGTTGCAATTTGAAGAGAAGCAGTTGCAACTGCAATTTGAGAATGAGGAGAGAGAGAGATAGGAAAGAGAAAATGATAAACAAATGAAATCACAATTAGAAGAGAAGTTGAGAGAGAGACACAGGAAAGAGAAAATGATAGACAAATGAAATTACAATTAGAAGAGAGAGAGAGACAGAGAGACAGAGAGACAGAGAGAGAGAGAGAGAGAGAGAGAGAGAGAGAGAGGAGAGAGAGAGAAAGATAAGCAATTCGAATTTGAGATAGAGGAAAGAGAGAGACAGATGCAATTACAAGGAGAGAAGGATGAAAGGGAATTTCAAATTAGAATGAAAGAAATTGAGCCGGCAAGTAAAAAGCACATTTCCACTTCACATACAAATTCAAGTTTCGACATTACAAGAAATATCAGGTTAGTGCCTCCTTTTAGAAAAAAAGAAGTAGACAAATATTTTACTTATTTTGAGTGTGATGTGTGTGATTTGGATTTTTAACGTAGCTTTAACAATTTTTCAGTCATATCCCTTCGATGTCTGCAGTGTGGTAGTTTATAGTGATGTCTGCCGCAGACATGTAGCATGATGTCCCACCCAGTCATATTATACTGACACCATGCCAACCAGCCCTAACACTAACCTCTTAATGCTGAGCGCCAAGCGAAACAGCTGTTAGTACCATTTTTGTAAGTCTTTGGTATGACTCGGCCGGGGATCGAACCCACGACCTCCCGCATTCGAGGCGGACGCTCCAACCACTAGGCCACGGGAGCGGTATATATTTATTTTGAAAAAAGTTGCTGAAAATTTGAAATGGCCAAGGGATCATTGGACTCAATTATTGCAATGTGTACTTTTTGGCAAGGCCCGAGATATCTATGCATCCCTGTCAGTACAGCAAAATTGTGACTATGGTTTTTTTAATTAGTGCATCTTAAAGGGGTATGCGTTAGTCCCTGAGACTTAGCGGCAAAAATTCCGAAACTATAAAAAAAGAAGCTGCACAAACTTATGTTGAATTTGCAAGAGAAAAAAAGCAGTTATTAAAGAGATGGTGCTTAGCAGAGAAAGTTGAACCCGATTATGAAAGTCTCGAACAACTTGTATTACTTGAAGACTTCATGAACTGTGTTCCTCATGACATTAAAACTTATCTTGAAGAGCATGAGATCGATAACTTGGAAAATGCTGCTCTTGCTGCTGACAAGTATTCCTTAACTCATAAAGTTCCTGTTGTATAAAAATCATTCACTCAGCAGTCTACTGGTAGAAAGATATTTCACCCTAATACGACTCCTTCTAAAACTCAGTCTGGCAAAACTTCTAAACATCAAGCTTCTGATAGACTTGATTCAAAATCCTTGTCTGTTCCTAAGTGTACCTATTGCAAGAAAAAAGGACACGTCATTTCTGATTACTCCAAATTGAAATATAGGCATCAGAAGCAAGGTAGACCTATCCCAAATGCTCTTATTTCTAAGAGGTCAAGGTCACGGTCATGTATTGAAAGTAATACATTTGTTGAGTCTAATAAACCCCAGTCTGATTTTATTATGGAGAATTATGAACCATTCATGTCGAAGGGTTCTATATCACTCTTGGGTGATTTGGCCAATCCTATCCCCATTAAAATTTTAAGGGATACAGGAGCTTCTCAGAGTCTTTTATTATCAGGTACTTTACCTTTTTCTGAGAGGTCCTGTTCAAATGAGAGTGTTCTCATTCAGGGAGTGGAGTGCGGCTTTGTTAATGTTCTTCTGCATTCTGTAAAGATGTCATCGGACTTGGTTCAGGACCTGTGACAGTCGGTATTGTGTCTACTTTACACGTTGAGGGCATTCATTTGTTACCAGGCAACGACCTAGCAGGAGACAAGGTTGTGATTAATCCACTTGTAACTGACAAGCCTTGTTTGGATCAGAAACTTGATCCGTTTGAAAAAGAATGCCCTGATTTATACCCAGCTTGTGCAGTTACAAGAGATATGGCAAAGAAAGCTCTTGAGAATGATTTTGATAAGGAAAGTATTCCTTTAGCTGACACCTGCATTGGTCAGGCTTTTGATGAGGTCACTTTCACTCCTAATTTGGCTCAATCAAAAGATATTGATCACAGTGATCCTCTTTTAAATACTCATTCTCTTTTATCTAATCAGGGTGATAAACGACAATCATTTGTCGTCGAACAGGAAAAAGATCCCGTGATCTCCTGTTTGTTTCAGAGGGCCATTAGTGAAACTGAAGCCACTGAGGTACCTCTCTGCTATTACATTAAAAATGGAATTCTTATGAGAAAATGGAGACCTCCCGATATTGCTGCTAGTGACGAATAGTCAGTGAACTATGAGATTGTAGTTCCAAAATCTTATAGACAGGAAATACTTAGTGTCGGCCATGAAATTCTTCTGGCTGGTCATTTAGGGATAAATAAAACGTATCACAAGATTTGGACTCACTTTTATTGGCCAAAAATCAAAAGTGATGTTTGTAATTTTTGTAGGTCTTGTCATACTTGTCAAATGGTAGGAAAAGGCAATGAGAAGATTTCTAAGGCTCATCTGCAACCTATTCCTGCATTTGACGAACGATTTAGCAGAATTATGGTAGATTGTGTTGGTCACTTACCTGAGACCAAGGCAGGCAACCAATATTTGTTGACAATTATGTGTGCGTCAACAAGATTCCCAGAGTCAATTCCTTTGAGGAATATTAAAACAAAAACCATAATAAAAGCTTTGATAAAGTTTTTTTTATTACTCAATTTGGCCTTCCCAATTCTGTCCAATCGGATCAAGGGTCAAATTTTATGTCTGGAATTTTCCAGCAAGCTATGCACGAATTAGGCATTCAATAATTTAAATCTTCTTCTTCCCACACTGAGAGCCAATTGGGCTTTAGAAAGATTTCATCAGACTTTGAAGAATAATATTCGATCATATTGCTTTGATACGAGTAAAGATTGGGATGAAGGCATTTATTTACTTTTGTTTGCTGTTAGGGAGTCCGTGCAAGAAGTTTTTGGATTCAGTCCCTTTTAACTAGATTTCGGACATATTGTGTGTGGACCATTGAAGTTGTTGAATGAAAAACTTCATTCTAATGAAGAGACTGAGCTCAATCTTCTTGAATATGTTTCTGATTTTAAATACAATTTGTCAAAGGCATGTGAGGTTGCAAGAGCAAATCTGCACTCTACTCAGTCGAGAATGAAATCAAGATATGATAACAACTCAAGGGATAGGAGTTTTCAGCCTGGTGATATAGTTCTAGCTGTCTTGCCCATTCCACAAAATCGCCTTCAGGCCAAGTATTATGGTCCATACACGGTTGAAAAGAAAGTAAATGATTTAAATTACAGCATAAATACTCCTGGTAGGCGAAAACAAAAACAACTTTGCCACATTAACATGTTAAAGAAGTATATTGAAAGAGATAGGCAAGTAAATCATGCAATTAATTTATTTGTACCTCTCCCAAAAATTGAGAATTTAAGTGAAGAAATTCAATTGGACTCTGTTGGTCTTGGAGCAACAAATCTTCGGAATTCGGAAATTATGAAAAATCTGGACCAGAAACTTCTACGTTTACAACAACAAGAAAAGAAATGAACTTAAACAGTTATTATTCGAATATGAGCACCTGCTTCCAGATATTACTACAAGGACAAACACAATTTGTCATGACGCTGAAATTGTAGATTGAAAACCTGTGAAACAACACCCATACAGGATGAACCCTTTCAAACAGGAATACTTGCAAAAGGAAATTCAGTATTTGCTGGAGAACGATTTCATAGAGCCCAGTAAAAGTGACTGGAGTTCACGATGTATACTTGTTCCGAAGCCAGAATAAACTTTCCGTATGTGCACTGATTATAGGAAGGTGAACAGTGTGACAAAAACAGATTCATTTCCATTACCAAGAAACGATGATTGTATTGATAAAACTGGAAATGCCAAGTACGTCACCAAATTTGACCTTCTGAAAGGATTTTGGCAAATTCCACTAACGGAATGCTGTTCGAGATAAAGGGTTCCCCAAGTGCCTTTCTCCGCTTGATGAATATGATTACCTCTGGTCTAGATAATTGTTATGCTTACTTTCGATGATGTCATCATCTACAACGACACCTGGAAAGAACATCTAGTCACGATTCGGAAATTCTTTGAAAGACTCACTGATGCAAATTTGACAATCAATTTCCCTAAAAGTGAGTTCTGCCATGCTTGTGTAACTTTTCTAGGACATATTGTGGGACATGGTCAAGTTAAACCTATAGATGCTAAGGTCAAGGCTATCTCTGATTTCCCCGTGCCTGTCAGTAAAAAGCAACTGATGCGAATTTTGAGTATGGCCGGATACTATCGAAAGTTTTGTTCCAATTGTACTAATATTGCTGAACCTCTGACAATCTTGTTGAGTAATAAAAACAAGTTTCTTTGGACTGAAAAATGTCAGGAGGCTTTTGATAGATTAAAAGCCATAATCAAAAGTGCACCAGTTCTCACAGCTCCAGATTTCAATCAATCTTTTAATTTATCTGTGGATGCAAGTGATGTTGGGGTTGGAGCAGTATTGATTCAAGAAGATAGAAATGGTGTTCATCAACCAGTGTGCTATTTCTGTAAGAAATTAAATAAGCACCAAATCACTCAACAATCGAGAAGGAATGTTTGGCTTTAATATTGGCATTGCAGCGTTTTGAAGTTTACATTAGCTCAGCTCCTTCTCAAAGATTATTAAGGTGGAGTTTGTTTTCACAAGAATATAATCTTAAAATCAGGCACATCAAAGGAAAAGACAATTTGATTGATTTCCTTGTATAAACATATTATTTAATGTATACTTTGTATAATTCATAAGAGTTTTCGTATGTGATTTGTTTTACCTCATGTATAATTTACATATGGTAAAAAGAAAGCTTTATTATATAAATCTTTCTTTTCCTTTATGGGGGAAGTGTTACGAATATGTAATTAAATTGCTTGTGTGTTAGTTTTAAAATTCTTTTTTATTTTATGTTTGTTTCATTACATTTTATTGTAATGATAATTTTCATTGGGTTTGAATATCTTTTCGGAAAATTGGCTTGACTCTATTAGATTATAAGTTACTTCAGCACTATTTTTAGTTCATAGATTTCGTAAACATTGAGATAAAAGGATTGGCTGTTACCAAGGTCATTTTCGGCCGACGTGTTAGCTAAATTATAAGCAGTCTTTCTTTTTTAAAATATTTTCAGTGTGGGAATTTGATTCTTACATAGGGTTATTCAAGCTACGTGTTAAATGGCATTTTTTTTTATTGCGCTGTTCAAGTTAGAAATCACGTAGCCTATCATGTGAACTACCATGTGATCTAAAATCGAGGCTTAAAACAGCCATTTTCTATTTGATATAGTCAGAGTTGCATTCTTCCACCTTGAGGGTACAAGGTGTTTATATTGCTGATGCCGGCTTGATCTGAAGTTTATCTATTTTTTTAATTTAATAATTCGTATTCTCTAGAAAACAAAACAAGTGCTTTTCTTTATGAAAATTCTGGGACAAAGACGTTTAGTGGAAATTTATTCTGGAATTCTAAACAGAACATTATAAATTGTGTTTCAACGAGGATTTGTTGCCATTTGTACAACGACCTCATCTGACGTCATCGCCTTCCATATTGGAATTTCATCGTGATTCGAACCAGGATTGAATTAGAACTCTTTAGTGATAGGACTTCTTTTTTCAATTTTAAGATTAAATTTTGGATTATATTCACAAACTGTAAGTCCTATTTTCTAATTCTACATTGTTTTCTAAGGAAATAAATTATTTTTGTCAAAATTTACAAAGCTTGTTGACTTAACTCTTTTCTTTTGTTACATTTGTACAAGCCTACACTCAACAATGTCTACGATCGACTCATGTAGATGTTGTTGAGGGGCTTCTTTGATGATTTTATTGACCCGGGTGGAACTTGCTGCAGTTGACTGAAGCTCGTCCGTTTTTGGTACTAGGGCTACATATCGTCGTACTCCAATCGACTGAAATGTTTGAGACACCAAAATCTTCCTCTTGTCCGCGGTCTTTTGATGCTCGAAGTCGGCATGGAAGATATTCAAGTCTGTCCGGAGTAGTCGCGATCCGAGAAGCTAAAGGAATTTCTGAGAGGACACAAATAAAAAAAAAAAAAATTAAGAAGTCATGCTCGTTAAAGTTATTCTGTCAACCCTAAACTGAATCTTCCGCGCATGTCAAATGCGAATATGTCCTCCTCCCATTTGATCATTTCGCTGACTGGCTAGCTAAATGCCACTTAATGCCGTAAGCTTTCTCAGGAGTTTGTTCAAGCTGAAATTTATACATTTCAGCGTGCAGCTGACCCAGCCGTTAGGTCATGTATTTTTCATGTTGTTGGGAATAACACTTATTTATGCATGTCCAGCTGAAGCTTGCTGTTGGCTCGTATCCTATTGCAGTGATCGCAAACGTTGGAGCTTTAAGCTGCGCTAGAGGTATTACCTATCGATTCCAAATGATCTATCTCAGATTCATCAACCAATGGCAGCGGAAATCCTACCAACCTCATCACGGAACATGCTCATGTCGCGGATAACCTCTACCCATTTAATATACTCCTCAGCAGGGATTTTGACGTCTTACAATATTGGAGGTTCCGTTTCCCCGTCGCATCAGATATCAATTTAGCACAACCAACATGGGACTTGTTCAGCAACGTGCGATGTATTCATTTGAACCGAGTGATTTCGTTTTATAGTTGAATGTCACGGGAACATTCTGAATTTCAAAGTCAAATGATATTTTTCTCCTTTATTGTATGCTGACCGTCGTTGAATTTCAGAACGTTCCTGTCACATTCTAGTATGATCGTATGCAGCGGCTACCGCTGACCTCTCCGCAGTAAAAGCATGGTCGTTAGGCACCGTTTGTGTTCTGATGTCCTGAATGCATGGATGCATAGTAGCCACATAAATTTTCTTCCGTACATATATTATTCGGGAAAAATATTTTATACACCGGGAACGGTGTTGTCCGTCTGGGTCGTCCATGTTGCTCAACAACAGCAGATCTGTAAGTTTAATCCGCTCGCTTTCATGTTCTACCAAGTGTACACATTAACG
>JAECUM010036456.1:0-23502 GCA_016617855.1 Megalonaias nervosa | reverse complement strand
TAGCTAGATCTTCACACTTTTTGTTTAGCTCATCAGAATCAATTGTTTTTAATTTAGTGAAGAATGAAAACAGATTTCCAATCCACGAATAAGCTTCTGCACTTTTTGTCAGGTCAGAGTTCAGAGAGTCCAGAATAGGGAGGAATGTTTCTACCTTGAACTTTTCACTTTTATCATTTTTATTTAGAAGTATCTCTTCTTCTGGTCCATCATATCTACTAAGACGTACACTTCTCTTTCGTTCCCGTTTCTCCGCATCGCTATAATCCAATTCTGGACACCTACTCCTGGCCTTCAGTTCATAGTCACTAAATTTGTCTCTAATTTCTTGAAGATACGTTTTCAGAGACTCAAAAAGATTTATGGCTACAAGTATGTCCACATCTTTTGATTGCAGGACCTTACTTGTTTTGTTCACTCTTTCCAGAATGTCGTTCCAAAGAATTGTCAGAATGATCGTTTCCAGGTTCTCCATTTTCTTGTTCAGTCCTTCTGCCTCTCGCCTCGTATTCACTTCCTGATCAGTGGCAACTGATA
The DNA here is from genome assembly GCA_016617855.1 of Megalonaias nervosa. Taxonomy (NCBI): domain Eukaryota; kingdom Metazoa; phylum Mollusca; class Bivalvia; order Unionida; family Unionidae; genus Megalonaias; species Megalonaias nervosa. Next base: position 22,965 of record JAECUM010036456.1, on the reverse strand, counting down.
TAGAATCCAGCGCATCTTGAATTGTTTCAAAACCTCCATGCAGAGCATGGACGGCATCAAAATGTGACGACCATCTCGTCTCAGACAGACGCTTGACGACAACGAGAGATTTTCCTAAAGAAGATATCAGAACATTCCATCGATGTGTAGAAGCTGAGAAAAAGGAATATAGGCGCTGAACAAAGTCAAAAAATTTTCCAACCTGTAGACAACACTCGGCCGCTTTTACTCCCACCAAGTTCAGGCTGTGTCCAGCACAGGGGACATACACGGCGAACTCGTTCAGTTGACGAATCCGTGCTTGCAATCCTGTGTAGCGTCCAGACATATTTGAAGCATTGTCATACGATTGACCACGGCAGTTTGATAGCGGAATTTTGTTCTCATTCAGGAAATCCACAACAGTGTCTGCTAGATCCTTTGGTCCATGAGAAAATACGGGAATGAACTTGATGAAACGCTCCACAGACTCACATCCTCGAATGTACCGGACAGTAAATGTCAGTTGATCAATGTGTGAAATGTCTGGAGTGGAATCCACACTTATTGAATAATACTTTGACTCTTTTATTTCTTCCAAAATAGCACAAAGGACATGTTGCCCCATTAAATCAATAAATTCTTCACAAATATTTGCCGATAGATATGATGTGTTCCCCTTTCCGGCATTTCCATATAGTTTGAGATGTTCTTCCAAAAAAGGGTCAAATTCACTCAACAGTTCTAGAATACCTAAACAATTTCCATTTTTTGCTGACCCAATAGTTTGATTATCTCCACGAAATGCCAAACCTCTGGAGGCAAGAAAGCGAACGACAGAAACCACACGTGTCAGAACTTTATGCCAGTACTCCTGTTCTGACCGATGATGTTTGATTAATAAAGAATCTACACACCCAGTTTCTTTACGCCGAATCAAATATGCCGTCATGTTCTTGCGATGTTCTTCTCCATTTTCATGTTCTACAATAAGATTGCTATGTTTCCAGTCATTGAATCCTGATGTAGCAAAGGGAGATTCTTTCTTGGACAATAGACGGCACGCAAAGCAATACAAACAACCCTGGGATGGTGAATAGAGTAGCCATTCGCGTTTTACACACTCGCCATTCCGCAGTTCACGTTTGAACATATTCCTTGATAAATACCTTGTCTGAGTTCTTTCTCCTCCGGCTCCGGCGTACAACTCTGCCTGGGTTTGAAAGGTTGCAATCATGATTCTGACACGATGCTGGCCCACTGCGAATCCAGTAATCCACTGTACTAGTATTCTTAATGTTCCATAGCCCGGGATCTGTGTCGTGAATCACACACTCGTTTCCCGTTACAGCTTTGTGTATTTCGTCTTGTGGAATTTCCCCAGCAGCAGGAATAGGTAATGGTATGTCTGGAACTGGATTGCTGGATACAATAGTGGATGTAGATGGCGATACTGTATTTTGAGGAGCAGTACTAGTAACTGATATTGCACCTGGATTGAACCAAGATGTTAATTTTGCAAGTTTACTCGTTTTCCTTGTCTCCTCTGAAGCTCTTTTCCTCTTCAGTGCTCCACTCATAAAAGTACGTTTAATTTCTGCTCAAAGGGTTATCCACCTAGAAAAAATTTAAATATTTTTTAATTTAATTTATTACAAATATTTATATTATAGTAGCGGGGATCCGCCCAACAGGTAAAGTTAAAAAATAAGCCTATATCTTGAAAAAATCTGGGTTTTTCTATCCTGTCAAACTCACAAGTGCGCCGCTCAAAACAAAAGTAGTAAAGGAATAGGTCGATTCTAGCGCAAGACCTCTTTTTACCCCATCCCCACTCTCAGAACAAATACAAATTACTCTCTCAGAGACCCTAAAACTCCCACCCCAAACGATTTTTCTAAAAACCAAGAGGCCGATTCTAGTGCAAGACCTATTTTTACCCCCTCCCAGCTCTCCAAACAAATACATTGTGTACCTAACAGATGATGTATAAGGTAATGTAATCAATATCTCTACGAGCCAGCCTAGCCTTGTGTGGTAGTGTGAAGATCAATACTCCGCATTATAATCCAGGTAATATGTGTTAGTCATACTGCTACGTCACGTAGAGATGTGTCAGACTCAATCACGTGATTTTCCAGAATGTTCCAGAACAGCAGTATATAAGGCGGTCAAATTCTCTCATAGTCATTGCGTGCTGCACGTTCAAGGGGACGTCTTCACCGGGCGAGATCAGGTAAGTGATATTATTCCTTAAGTTTAGATAATATTTCATACCTTATCATTATCATACTTTTTTTGATAATCTTTTTCATACCTACTAACTCTCATTGGTAGAATATCTGTTAACATACTGTCAATAGTACGAAACTCGCGTATTAAATCGTCCATATCATATTTTATACCCCGCAAGTAAGATCGTATCTGATCAAGTAATTTTTTATAGGTGATACTAGCCGTTTGGCAACTATTTTTTTTAGTCGCTAGTCGAGGTTCTATCTTTTTACACGCAGTTGTAAGAGAAACACCAATGCCCGATATTATTAACAAAAACGGGTTTAATGATGCACCACTCGAAATTATACCAGATCCGGTCAATAACAGCGGTAAATATGATATTACTCGAAGTATTTTGTTATAATATTTATAACATTTTTTCACGCACCAAAGTTTTTTATAATAAAATTTGTAATATTGCATTAGCGCACCAACATCTTGTTTTGGAATTTCTTTTGAAATGTGATTGAAATCAAATATATATTTTTTCATTATGTAATATTAGTTTACAACAATGCTGGTGCCTAGGTTTGATTAAGTAATTATTTGTGGTGTTTCAGCTACAAATTCCAAACACCACCAGTAAGACGTTGCGGTTATTGTTTGATCATCTGCTTCCAGTAAAAATATTTCTTCAGCATCCTTATTTAACACTATAGATACAACTCCAGAGAAAGCATCGGTTGAATGACGCCACGGAAATGTTGTAGTATAAATTTTAAACTTTGCAGAGCTAAAGATAGACAGTTCATAAACACCAGTAACCTCCGCGGTATGTTTGATAGTGTTATTTTGCTGTGACCATGTTGCTAATCCTGATGCTACTGTGTACACGATATTTTTAATTTGTCTGTGTGGAATTTTAATCAGATTAGTTTTTTGAACAATATTAGGTATTCCACTGACAATGTCGTTGAGTTTCGTGTTAATGTCGGCTAGTTTTATTTCAACGGTTGGTTGTTCCCCAAAAAATTCTTTAAAGGGTTTATTTATGTTTCTACGAAAATTTAAGAACGTTTCTACGTGTCTAGAAAAAGTAGCACTAAGTGTAGTCATTTCATCACCGATTGTTTTTAACGAAGTTGAAATAGGAATTTCCTTATCATCAACATACTTTTTTTTTTGCAGCATCAAAATCATATTCCGGTGTTCTAAGATTATTAATGCCGTTATTGTTCATGTTGAGAAATGCACGCATTATGCCACCGTTGGCCAATACGTACTTAGATTCTTGATCATCGACATATTTTTTTGTTGCGGCGTCCGCATCTGCGGCTGGGTTTCCAAGGTCTATAATTTTATTTTGATTCATAATAATATAACCCGTGAATGAATCACCAGCTTTTTTGACATAATCGTTAATCGAGTTACCGGAATCTTGTATCTTACCTTGATTAGTAAAAGTCACAATATTATTAACAACCGCGGTGGGAATTCGTACTAGTACATTTGACAGTTGTACATTACTCGTCTTTAATCGTCCTTGTTTATCCTGGAAAATAACAACTTCATTTTGATCCACACTTGTGAGATTTAATAAATTATCGATCTCATTTCTTAGCTGATCAAGAGTTGCGTACTTAGATAAGTCACCTTGATAACCTTCAGACAATAAATCTCCTGTTAATGTTCCAAATTTTGTATAGTAGCTCATTATTTATTGTCCTACATAAAATTGTCAACATTAGTTAGTTTAATATTACATAAAATTATATAACAACGATGGCGACGATATTAAACTTTGATACAGTGCGGTTGGTGAAACATAAACATAACAATGAACTTCCAGATTGTCATTATCTTATTGTTGGGCGAACTGGATCGGGAAAAACAAATTTGCTTATGAACTTGGTTCTTGGTGATAATTTTAACTACGATCGAGTTTATATTTATACAATTAATCCACAGCAAGATAAGTACGAGCTACTAAGCGAATATAATGACAAACTTCGTGATGATCTTGAGGCTGGTGAAGATTTTTGTATAATCAGACAACCAGATGATCTTGTTCCAGTTAATCAACTTGACTCAGATGAACATAACATTGTAGTTTTTGACGATATTCCGCTAAATAATATGGAGATGAACAAAATAAGATCGTATTTTTCACTATCGCGAAATAAAAAGTGTAATTCTATTTATTTAGCTCAAGGTTTTTATAATGTTGACAGATTTATTCGGCGAAATACCGGTTGTTTTATATTATTTCCGGGATTGGACAATGTTGACGCCAGAAATATTGCGAACGAGCAATGCGGTGACGTAACAAAAGATAAATTTATTGAACTTTATCATAAAGCTACAAAAGATAAATATAACTTCTTCTTATCTGATAAACTTACACATGATCCAACTAAAATGTTTCGCTGTTGTATTGACACTTACTTACAGTAAGGCGATTCAATTTTATAAAATTTATATATAATAATTATGGACGAACGAGCAAAATATAGAAAACATATAGAAGATCTGAAAAAAATTGCTCAGTCTCAAGCAGCATTTAAGCAAAAAGTACAGCAAGCACGACGTGGGCAAATAACTGCCGCAGAAGTAGCAACTGCAGCTCTCAAACCAGTTACTGAAGCACTACTTGGAAAACAACCTGAAACTAGGACACTGTCAGACGAAGAAGTTAAAAAACTTCAAGAAAAAGGTTTAGTCGGGCTTGTTAAGGAACAACAAGAAGCAGCTGTTGCAAAAATTATTAGACGATCTGATGAAGAAAAGTTAAGGTTAGCTAGAGAACTTGTAAGGAACATTGCTGATCCTGCTGATAGACAAGCTGAACTAAGACTGCTATTAAATAATCCACTTTTACTTGAACAAAGATTATCAGAAAGAGTATTAGTTGATCCGATTGGAATTAGGTTAGAAGATATAGAGAAAAAAATTGAAAAATTTTATCCAAGATCATTATCACAATTTGAAGTGGATTTAAGAAATATAAATAACAAAATAAAAGATAATGAGTATAAAATGTTTAACTTAGTATATAAATTTAATGATTCGAGAGTACATGAAATTTTAAAAAAAGAATATAATGCTGACGAAAAAATTGCACAGTTAATGCAAATATCAGAGGATAATAAGAAACAGATTGATTTGGTAGTGCCGGAAAATAAACAATATTACGAAGCTATTAAAAAATACCGAGAAGGTATTATCGCCGATCTTTATATCAAAGCTATTAATGAAATAATTAATGAAAAAACGTACGATCATCACGGTAATGTTTTGAGTACCATAGCAAAAGAAATAGATTTAAAAAGAGTACCAGAAAAGATTGAAGAACCAATAGTTATATCTCCGAGTAAGATTGGAGAAGGTGTAAAAATATTTACATCAACCGCCGAAATGATAGGCAGATTAATGCTATTAATATCATCAAAAGAAGCTGGGAATGTTAGTGTTGAAATTGACAATGAAATTATTGATATACTTGATCATCTAAGATCGGAAAATTTATTAACATCTGACGAGTATGAAACTTTACACCGCGACTTAATCTCGGCGATTTAATTTTATAAAAAATATAATAAATAACGATGTCAACAACATTATTGCTAGACTCTAGTACAACCGCAAAAGATAGCGCAAATTTTTCAGTAAATTATATTCCGCCAATACAACTTGATACTGAGAAACAGTATGAAATTGGATTAATTTCTTGTACTTGCTGGAATGCTATGGCTAACGTAAAAACTGGTGTCAATGATGAGATTGCAATTATTTCAATAAGAGACACGCAATGGAAAACATTTAAAATTCCACAAGGAGCTTATAATGATCTAAACAGAGTGATAAAAGAGCTTATGCAAAAAGAGAAGATGAAACCTGATAATTTCGAGTTAACAGCGAATTATAACACGTTACGAGCTAGAATGACAATAAAAAATATGTCAGTTTTATATCACCGAGAAGTATCGCACCACTGATAGGATTTGAACATAGAGAGTATTATTTAGATCCTAATGAAGCTATTACATTTGACGGTGAACTGCCGGTAAATATAACTGACGTAAATACAATATTAGTAAATTGCTCTATTGCTTCTGGATCTTACTCAGCCCAGGGCAGTAAAGGGCAAACGAATTATAGTTTCTCGCCAGATGTTCCACCAGGTTCTCTCATGCAAATTACTCCGCGTCATATTATATATTATCCGTTAAATGTCGAAAATCAAATAACAAGTATAACAATGCAATTAACAGATCAATCCGGACGACAGTTGGATCTGAACAACGAGATTGTTACTTATTATTTACACTTACGCGTACAATAGCTTCATGATTGACAATAAAAATTATACAACCTCAGATATAATGAAACAGAGAAAAAAAAATTATCGAAGAAAAATAGTAGGAGGATTTTTTGGAAATATATTTACTAAAGTTATTGAAAATGTTCCGGGAATCGCGCGTAAAGTTGCACCAATTGCACTAGACGCAGGTAAAGCTTTTGCAACTGGAGCCGCATCTGCCGCTGGAACTGCGGTGGGACAAAAAATAGGTGATAAAATAAAAGGCGCACCGTCCACATCTGATATTAAACAAGCTATTTCAGAAATCGCTCCAACAAAAGAAACTCAACGTGCTATGATAACGACAACGAAAAAACTTTTATCACCGAAAGGCGAGCAGATTATACAAAAATTAATATCTAAAGTAACGGCGCCGCGATAAAATTTTATATAATCTAATAAATAAAAAATGTCTGTTAAAAATTATCTCGATTTAACAGAACCTTACGACATCGATGACACTGTAACAGAATTTGAGTACGTTGAATATCTCGATGAAAATTCTAATGAACCAAATAAAACTGGTATTAGAACATTTAATACTCATTAATCATTTATGTGATTTAATACATTTAATACATAAGGCAGTGTTAGAAGTTCGTAGTCAGATTATGACGGTAGCTAATCCACCTGTTGCAATTGCAGTTGGAGCAGAAGTAGCTCTTATAAATAACGGCTGGTGTTTATTCAAAAGTGCTAGATATCAACTAGCTAATCAAACTGTAGAAGATATTTCAAGTCACTTACAAGTTGCAAGTACAATCTTAAATATTATTTCGTTTTCCGATGATTACTCCAAATCAACTGCAACGAACATGATGTGGTTTAAAGATACTGGACGGGGTGTAGCTGAATCAACTGAACTTTTCAGGAGAGGTGTTATAGCACACGGAGCTGATGCCGCTGCAGATCTTGTAATTTTGAGAAATTTTCTTATTGCTAATGCTGATGCTCTAGGTATAGCCGCACCAGGTGCAGCTGCTAACGCAGACGCTGTGAGAGTCTCACTTACTGCAGCTTGTACTAATCTTAATATAACACCACCAGCTGCACTGCAGATGCCGTTGCAATGTTAGATATAATTATTAACTCATTTGACGTAAAAAAATCCACGTTATAATGAAGGTTTTGCTAGGCGAAGAGAACTTGCATCAGGATTACGTCAAATTACAATGATGCTGCCATTAAGTATGATTTTTGGCTTTTGTCGCGATTATGATAAAGTATTTCGTGGAGTTAAACATACACTTATTTTAGATCGAGCAGAACAAAACGACTGTCTGTTTAGGTCAGGCGGAGCTGATGTACAATTTATCATAAACAAACTTGCGTTGTGGATGCCGCGTATAACGCTGTCAGTCACTAAAATGTCAGAACTAAACAGTATACTCGATAAACATACAAACAAGATTTATTTTCAGCAACATAAAATATATCAAACAGCAGTTCCAAATACTACCGACTACACATGGCGAGTCACAACAACATCAAGTGAACAACTGCCGAGACAATTGTTTGTCGTATTTCAACAGCAAGCGCGACGTCGTAACCAACAACAAAATAATGCGATATTTGATAACGCTGATGTTAGACGAATACATGCTAGACTAAATTCGAAGCAATATCCAGAACGAGCGATAGAATGCAATTTTGCAGATGATGCTAATAAAAATATTACTAGACCTTACATGTATCTACTCGACGCAATGCAAAAATATCAGGATGTTGAAGATGGATCCCAAATATCAGCAGAGGAGTTTCGTACACTTTACCCAATATTTCATTTTGATGTTAGTAGACATGGCGAGCGATTAGTTGATTCGACAGCTGATATTGAAATTACTTGGACATTAGGAGCAGTTCCAGTAGCGCCGTTGTACGTGTACGCGTTAGTGATCAGCGATAGATTCGTTACGATAGACTCCGTTGGAGGTAAAATGACAGTTCAAGTTTAATCTGCAATCGTTATATAAGATGACAAAATATATTATAAAAGAAATATATTTGACTGATGGTCAAGTTAAAAAATTAGCAGCTGCTGTTGCAAAACAGAGGCAAGTATCATTAAAGGTTAATCCCGGCTCTCAAACGGGTACCTTAACAAAATTGATGTTAACCAAAAATCAAGCAAATAAATACGATCGCAAAAAACCTTTTGTTTTAAATTTAAGTGCCGCACAAGTAACAGCGATGTCAAAACAAGGTGGTTTCTTTGGTCCAGCACTATCTGTAATGGCCAGAACGTTAATACCTAAAATTTTGCCAGTGTTAGGTACATTAAGATTAGCAGCAGCGTCTGGCGCAATATCTGGCGCAACGAAAAAAGCAGTTGAGGGCAGTGGTATAAAAAAAAATAGTCTAAAGCTTAATTTTATGTGACTGATAAATATAATGCCACAACGAAAACCAAAATCGTCGAAAAAAACGAAAACAACAAAATCGTCGAAAAAAAAAGAAAACAACGAAACGCAATCAAACGAAACAAGGAGGAATTATTCCTTTCGCTCCACTTTTAGCGGGACTAGCGGGAAGTCTACTGCCAAATCTGCTTGGAATAGGAGGACGAGGATTAACATTGCCGGGAACACGGCCACCCCCGCTAAGTAACTTTGATATACTTGATAAACTAAAATCAGTAAAAAATTTCCACGGAGTTTATTCTAAAGATGAACTTAGCACTGTACCAGCACAAGCGACATCGTCGCTGGGTTCGTGTGTGATAAATATACAAGATTTCAATGACGGATCCGGCACGCATTGGGTAGCAGTTTATAATAACAATTATTTTGACTCGTTTGGACTTCCTCCGAGCGACGCAATAAAAAAGTATATAAACAAAAAATATAAAATAATATATTATTCGTCCAATCAACTTCAACCTGTTGGAACTTCTGCTTGCGGATATTATTGTATAATGTTCATTAAACAGATGTCAAAAGATCCTAATTTTTTAAAGTTTATTTTGCAGTTTGATAAGCAACCTTCTCACGCTAATGATGAGATTGCAATTAATTTTTGTAAATCTATCTAAAGCTTGCAATAAATTTTATCTAAACTTACAAATATATAATGTCAACATATTGTCTCAAATGTAAAACTAAAACAGAAAATAAGGATGAGACGACGGAAAAAACAAAAAATAACAGAATGATGCTAAAAAGTATTTGTGCTGTTTGTGGTAGAAAGAAAAGTATGTTTTTAAAGAAAACGTCTGGAGCTGGTTGCCCTCCTGACAAGATTATTTTAGTAGACGACTAAAAATATAGAATGATATGCAAGTGCGATTCTGACAGAGATTTATGTTTCGAGCAAAATAAAATTGTCACATACTGTCAACGTTGTAACAACAGAGAAATAATTGGAACAGGTATAGATATACATAAATTAATTGGCAAATTACCAAAACCAAAAGGAGGCTGGATATTGCCAGGCCATAAATATACTGGACCTTATAATCCTCTTGATAAACAACTAGATGAAAATGATAATCCACTGCCAGGACAAGAACCTTACAATCAAGTTGATGCAATAGCGATGCGTCATGACATTTGTTATCGTGATCATGAAAACTCAAAATCGGATTGCGATAAAGTAATGTTAGACGAACTTCGTGATATGGAACCGACAAATCTACGAGAACGTTTTGATAGAAGACTGGTACAGGGTTTTATTGGACCAAAATATAAATTAGGACTCGGAAAGGAATTGTATGATGATCTCGCAGCCGAACTACACAAACCTAAAAAAAAAAGTTTACGCGACGTAAAGTTGTCGCAAATGCCGTTGATTATATCTGGGCGATAGATTTAGTAGATGCGTCAAATCTAGCTCAGTTTAATGATAATAAGAAATATTTGTTTAACGTTGTAGATGTTTTTAGCAAATATGCTTTTAGTGTTCCAGTTTTAGACAAGACAGGAACGTCGATAACTGATGCGTTAAAACAAATAATAGCAAGTACAGAAAGAAAACCAAATAAAATCTGGACCGATCACGGAGCAGAATTTTTCAATAAAAAGTTTGAGCAGTTTCTAGAACAAAATAACATTAAAAAATATGTTACAGGGAACGAGGGAAAAAGTGTCGTAGTAGAGCGATTTAATCGCACGCTAAACGAAAAAATGCACAAGTATTTGACAGCTAAAAATACGAACAGGTATATTGATGATCTTCCGCAGATAGTTGACAAGTACAATAACACGAAACATCGAACCACTAAACTATCGCCAAACGACGCAATAAAAAATCCGATATTAGCAAATGAAAACATGTACCGCAGACATAAATTTAAAGTTGGTGATAAAGTTAGGATTTCTTTGACTAAAAAAACATTTGAAAAAGGATTTACTCCAAACTGGACTGAAGAAGTGTTTGTAGTTGATAAAGTACTTTTAACAATACCTGTAACATACGCGCTAAAAGATCTGGCAGGGGAACCGATCATTGGTAGTTTTTATGAACAAGAACTTCAGAAAACTGAACAAGATGTTTTCGTTATCGAAAAAGTGATTAGGAGAAAAGGCGATAAAAGTTTAGTTAAGTGGCGTGGGTATAGCGATAAATTTAATAGCTGGGTACCAACTAAGTCGATCCAATAACATTATTATAAATTTGTTCGCATTTCACAAGCACAGATTTACATTTGATAGTTTTACATAACGAAACTAAATATAATTTTCTTTCATTATCAACTGGCATTAAATTAAATATCTTAGCAAAAATAAAATCGTATTTTATGCTCCTTTGCTGGCCAGTTATTTTTAGATTTAAAAACGGCCTGATAAGCTGCCAAAATATCTGTTGTTCGGCAACAGTAAAGTTAAATTTTATTATTTTTTTGGCAATGTGATACTTAACATTATATCTTCCAGTTGTTGGTCTGCTGTAATTTTTTCTGTCAGCGACTATTTCATCATCATCGTCAGATTCGTTGTTGTACAAAATATCATCTTCGCTATAACTAGCAGATTTGTCTATTATATCGGTAGAGATTTTAACATTGTCTGCTACTTTATCGCAGGCGACGGTGTCGCTGGGGACTTTATCGCTAGTGATTTTAACATTGTCTGCGATTGTATCTTCCACATATATTTCAGCAAGTCGTTTCATCAAGTTCATATTATAATATACTTTTATCTAATTTATTGTTATAAGATATGACTGACGAGGTAAAATATCATCAAAAGGTTAATATATTAAATTACAACGAACTAGCCGAAGCAGTTCGAAAATGTCTGTCGGGTTATAGTGAATATTCGTTGACGTTATTGTTACGCAAGGTGATTCTCATAAAATATTACTAACAGCAGCAGAAAAAAATAAACTTAATGAAAATGCTTTTATAACATTAAAATTTGATCGCGATGATATTATGGCATTTGCACATAGCTGTCTTACTAAGACAGAATTACGAAATATCATTAATCATCATATCTGAAACTAAATCTATCAAAAGTTGACATTGAAGTTGCTGATTTAGTTCTGCCGTCGGCGACGTCTATTACTCTCTGTGAATGAATTTTAAGATGCTTTGCTGCAGCTGTTATTGATTTAAATTTCATTTCTTCTCCAGTTTCAAGATTTACTGAAATAACAGATCTTTGAGGATTTCTGAAATTATTACCGCTACTTATACCACGTCGAGTATTTTCTTTTTGTGTAACCAAATCCAAATTTTCTAAACGATTATCAGTTTTATTTTTGTTAATATGATCAATAACAAAATTATTTGGAATAACGCCGTTAAATGTTTCGTAAACAAAACGATGAGATTGATAAGTAACTTGATCGGTTAGTGTTCCTCTGACAGTTACTATGAGATACCTCATATTACTCATAGAACCAATAAAATTTTTAGTTTTTCTATTTCTAATTATACCGCGATCGTTAGCCTCGTATAAATCAAAGACCGGGTGCGGCTGAAACTCGTTTTGTAAAGATAAGTTTTCGATATTGTCATCAGTAATCGAGCCATTTACTCTATAGACTCTTTGTCCTTCTGGAATATCCTCGCAGAACAAAGTATAAATAAAATCTTTTCTAAACATTTCCGTTCTCTCAGCATTATCACCTTTCACTGAAATTATCATTCCAGTTAATGTTGGTTTTCCTATAGATTTTTTAGATTTTATGTTAATAACCGAACAGATGTTTCCAGTGGGCTATTCTTTCCGCGCTATTTCCAGCAGAAAAAGACGCTGGTCGTGTTGAGAAGTATATTAGTCACGTGTCAAGATTAAATTTTAAGGGTATTGACTTTCCAGTGGCAGAAAATCAAATACCAAAGTTTGAAAAGCACAATAATGTTTCAATAAATGTTTTCGGACTAGAAGAAAAAGAAAACGTCTGTCCTAGGTATATTTCAGAAAAAGCTTCACAATCGACTATAAACTTACTGTTCTACAAGAATCATTACGTTTGGATCAAAAACTTTAATGGACTAGTTGGCGGACAGTATAATAAACGAAAGAAGAAAACGTTCTTTTGTTATCGCTGCTTGCACGGTTGTAATGACAATGAAACATTACAAAAGCATTTGCAGTTCTGTAGTGACGTACAACGAATAACGATGCCGTCTAAGAAAGATAGTTTATTGTATTTTGTCAATTATAATCACAAACTGAAAATTCCTTTCGTCATATACGCTGATTTCGAATGCTTACTTCAGCCTGTACTTGGCGCAGAAAATAATCCTGGCCAATCGAGTACAAGAAAAACTCAAAATCATGTTCCGTGCGGAGTAGCGTATAAGATAGTTTGTTGTGTTGATTCGAGATTATCCAAACCAATCAAATTATATCGTGGTAGAAATCCGGCTGTCTGGCTTCTCAAGCGGTTGATTAGCGAAGTTGATAATATATTTTATCGTTTGAAAAGAGTAACTCCAATGATAAAACTGACATCTCAACAAGAATCTGATCACGAGCAAGCAGAATTTTGTTATATTTGTGAAAAAGCTTTTGAGGATAATAAAATAAGTACATGACCATTGCCATATAACAGGACAGTATCGTGGAGCAGCTCATGATCAATCTAATTTAAAATTTCATGCTCCAGATTTTATTCCAGTTATTCTTCACAACTTTCGAGGATATGATAGCTACATTATCGTAGAAGCTTTTGGTGATCCTGACGTAAAATCTCGTTTAAAACTCGATAACGTAATCAAATGCATTCCAAATAATTTTGAAAAGTATATGTCAGTTACGCTAGGTAAGTTGCGTTTTATTGACAGCCTACAGTTTATGGCGGCATCATTGGATGAGCTGGTAAAAGGTTGTAGCGAGTTTGATAACCTAAAAGACTGTTTTGGAGATAAATATAATCTACTGACTAAAAAAGGAGTATTTCCGTACGAGTATCTCGATGATTGGAGTAAATTTGATGAAACTTCGCTACCTGACAAGGACAAATTTTATTCGCAACTGAAAAATGAAAATATAACCGATGACGAGTATAAGTACGCACAGGATATCTGGAAAGAATCTGATTGTAAGACGTTTGGCGATTATCATGATTTGTATCTAAAAACTGACGTGTTATTGCTGGCGGACGTATTTGAAAGTTTTCGAAAAGTGATCTATAACAATTACGGACTAGATCCTTGTTGGTATTATTCTGCTCCCGGGCTGTCGTGGGACGCATTGTTAAAGTTTAGTAAAGTAAGGTTAGAATTACTGACTGACGTTGATATGTTCAATTTTATCGAAAAAGGTATCCGAGGCGGTATTAGCGTGATAACATAAAAGTATGCGGAAGAAAACAACAAATACTTAAAAGAGTATAATCCTAAGCTTCCTTCGAAGTATATAATTTATCTAGATTGCAATAATTTGTACGGTTATTCTATGGCTGAACCAATGCCTTTTGATGGATTTCGTTGGATTACAGCTGAACAATTTCTATCGGAGACAGAAAAAAAGATACCCGACGATGTTTCGTACTTCGTTGAAGTTGATCCCGATTATCCAACTTCGCTACACAATTTACACAACGATTATCCCTTCTGTGCGGAATCGATGGTCATAGATTATAGTACGTTGTCTCAAGAACAACAAGCGACAGCATCACCAAGACAAAATTCTATGGTCAAAAAACTAGTACCAAATTTACTCGATAAGAAAAATTATGTTTTACATTATAAAGTTTTAAAACAAGCAGTAGATGCTGGTCTTGTTTTGAGAAAAGTTCATAGAGTTTTAAAGTTTAATCAGTCGCCGTGGATGAAAGGTTATATTAACTCAAACACTTCGAGAAGAGCTGTAGCAAAAACTGATTTTGAAAAAAACTTCTTTAAGCTCATGAACAATTCCGTTTTTGGTAAGACGATGGAAAATATTAGGAAACGCGTAAATATCGAGCTAGTTAATGATATCAATCGCAGAAACAAACTTGTGTCAGACGATGATTTTGTTAGCATGAAAATTTTTAATGAAAATCTTGTCGCAATACAAAGAAGAAAAACAAATCTAAAACTAAACAAGCCAATTTACGTTGGAGCGTCCGTGTTAGATTTATCGAAATGGCTCATGTACGATTTTCATTACAATTTTGTTAAAAATCAATGGCCGTCCAGTAGATTATTGTTTACTGATACCGATTCGCTCGTGTACGAAATCGAATGTGAGGACGTCTATCAGGATATATACGATAATCGACATCTGTTTGATCTTTCCGATTACCCTCGTGACAGTAAATTTCATGACGACACGAATAAAAAGGTTATTGGTAAGTTCAAAGATGAAATGAACTCGAGCATCATCAAATATTTTATCGGATTGCGCAGTAAAATGTACGCGGTATTGCTAGATAATAATAAAATAACGAAAAAAGCAAAAGGTCTGCCTCGCGATTTTGTTAAAAAGTTTATGAAATTTGATGATTACAAGTACGCGCTTGACGGCGGAGTTAGTTTTATAAGAGCAATGGCTATTCGAACGAATCATCATAAACTCGAAACAGATGTCATTATCAAACGCGGATTGAGTAATTTTGATGACAAACGTTATTGCGAAAATGGAGTAGATACATTTGCACTTGGGTATTGTTTTGATGATAGATCTATACTCGATATTATATTTGATGACTAAGGTATGAAATTTTATCTAAACTTTAGAAATAATGTTTGAAAATTTGACAGTGACAAACAGTTACAATAGCAAGATCAAATATCTAATGATGGACGGCAAACAGTTGACAGTTGAAATTAATAATGAAACATCAGGTATATGTTTTACCGCAGTTCGAGACAAGCTAAAACTTTCTCTTATCAGATCTGATGACAGCGGATATTTCAATTACCTCGAACAATTGAGTCAGAAGTTGTTAGCGGAATTTAAAAACTTTCATAATCCGATCAGCCAACAAAAATATACGAAACTTACAATTGATCTTGATCGATCAAAAGTATATTTTATCGACAAAAAATATCCTCTTAACAAATCGCAAATAAAAGATTTATTTGAGTCTCGTCGCTGTGTGAGCGGTAAAGTAAAGTTTAGTCTCTACTATCGTGATGATGAAATATTTCTAATTTCAACAGTAGAAACATTAATAGTTGGTAATGAGGTATAAAATAATATCACTTACTTGATTCCGCTCGGTGAAGACGTCCTCTTGAAAGTGCAGCACGCAATGACTATGAGAGAATTTGACCGCCTTATATACTGCTGTTCTGGAACATTCTGGAAAATCACGTGATTGAGTCTGACACATCTCTACGTGACGTAGCAGTATGACTAATACATATTACCTGGATTATAATGCGGAGTATTGATCTTCACACTACCACACAAGGCTAGGCTGGCTCGTAGAGATATTGATTACATTACCTTATACATCATCTGTTAGGTACACAATGTATTTGTTTGGAGAGCTGGGAGGGGGTAAAAATAGGTCTTGCGCTAGAATCGGCCTCTTGGTTTTTAGAAAAATCGTTTGGGGTGGGAGTTTTAGGGTCTCTGAGAGAGTAATTTGTATTTGTTCTGAGAGTGGGGATGGGGTAAAAAGAGGTCTTGCGCTAGAATCGGCCTATTCCTTTACTACTACAAACACTGGTACATGATGGTTATGTTACGATTAATAAAGTAAATCTCTATTGCATTGTGCTGGTGACGAATTCCGCTAGATGTCACTATTTTTTAAAATGGGAAACGTGCTTCCCACTGCACTTTTAAAGCAAATTAAATTGCCAAAAGATCTTTCAATATTCATTAACAATATGGGCAGCATGTGGACCCTAGAAGCGTGAGGCCCTGGGCAACTGCCCAGTGTGCCCATGCCTTAAGACGGCACTGAGTACCACCACTACCAAACCAAAATTAAATAAATAGAAAACACTTGGGGCTGATGTTCACACGGTATAAAATGATTTGTGAACTTCTGCACTGGTTTTTTTTTTTTTTTTTTTTTAAAATTGATTTTTCATTTATTATAAACCAACTTTCATCAGGCTGGGCGGTGATTATTGATATCACTCGAGGATTAGTCCTGGCAATAGCCCGGAAATTGCAGTTGAGCCTTCTATCACAAGACCCTTATTAGCTCATGCCCATATAGATGTAGAAAGCTTTCAAGTTATGGGATATACTCAGACAAATGTAAGATATAGTGATAATGCACCTGTGCCCTCTTTCTTCATTCATGAGAGAGAGAGAGAGAGAGAGAGAGAGAGAGAGAGAGAGAGAGAGAGAGAGAGAGAGAGAGAAAGTATTAACTGTCTTCCTCTCATCAAGGTGATGGGTCGGTGTAATCACAATTTCCACAGTCACATTTTGATTCATACTTACGTTCAACCATTAATTGCGTTTGTCGGAAAGGAATGGTGTGCTTAAGTTGCTAATGGAAGACGTCCTACGAGTGAACAAACGACAAGTAGTTTTGTTTTTGCCCTTCAGAGTTACATCAATATTGCGTGACAAGCAGGTGAATGTAAACGTACATAAATGGCTTTTTGCACTTTCGCTTTAAAACAGTGGTGTTAGTGTTGCCTATTAGCAGGGAATACATTTGCAAGTGGAGAAAAACAAAAAAAGCACACACACACACACACACACACACACACACACACACACACACATATATATATATATATATATATATATATATATATATATATATATATATATATATATATATATAGAAATATATATATATATAGAGAGAGAGAGAGAGAGAGAGAGAGAGAGAGAGAGAGAGAGAGAGAGAGAGAGACCAGAACGGGCTGTTGGCTTGGATGTAGAATTATCTCGCCACGAATACTTTGCACACCATTTTACCTATTTATTGGATGGACTAAGTCCTCATAACTATTTCAATGAAAGATGAAACGGACATGCCATCTTGGCCCAGATAACACACCATAAATGCACAACATCCCCTTCCCCATTATTTCTTTTCCTTTTTTGTGTTTGTATTATAGTAGAAATATTGTTGCCTTCTGAACACTTAAGACATCCTGGTCTCTGAAAATACATGTGATAGATACCTTCGGGTTTAAAAAATGCTACGAAGCTTTGTTAGGTATGTAGGAATTTGAGTTAAATTTTTTATTTGAACAAAACTGTATCTTAATAAACTCAAATATATCACTGTAAATTTCAAATATGTCACTGTAAATTTCAAATATTTCACTGTACTAGCTCTTCGGAGGTAACTCTGACCTGCAAAGATTATTTAGAACTTAGGCATTGAATATTATATTCATGTCGGTGTAATATCCGCAATTAATTTAATTTTACGTTTAGATCACTATGACCCTTATGGAAATTGACATTACGTTAGTGGCATAGTGGAACAGTTTAGCATAATATGTAAATTAACATTAGCGTTTGTGACACTATATTAGTTACAAATGACAGTATCCGATATTTGAAATTACACTCATAATACGTTTATGGCAAGCCGTCAGAGCCATAGCGTGGAAACATGTCGCGAATTCGAGAGGCGTATACACTATCAAGAGACAGCAAATCAAAATATACTTTTTAACTCACGTCATCGTGCTCTCTATTACGTGCTATCAAGATCGCCACTTTGCATATTCGAAACTCCCGCTTCACGTAATTGAACAATCTGGCAATCCAACAGCCATAACCTGAAAAACATTTCGCGTTCTCAAAGTTAAATGTTCAGACTCGAGGCTCGAATGCTCAGCCTCGAGACAAACCAACTGCAGAAATAGTTTGACAACTCAGTAGATATAATAAGTGATCCTTTTGTAAAATTTAGAAACCATCGTCAGAAATTACAAGTTCGTTCTTGAAAGTGTCATCGTGGTAGCAGTAACGCCTAAAATCCTGGGGGAACAAGAACAAAAGTGGGCAATGCATACAGCTAAACACATTCCCTCAGATTTTTCCTGTACCCTTTAGTCAATTCATTGTTACGTATAGGCTCGTACAAATGTAACAGAAGAAAAGAGTGAAGTCAGCAAGCTTTGTATATTTTAACAAAATAATTTATTTCCCTAGAAAACAATGTAAAAATTGGTAAATAGGACTTACGGTTTGTGAATATAATCCAAAATTTAATCCTAAGAATGAAAAATACAAGTCCTATCACTAAATAGTTCTATTAGAAACCAGGTTCGAATCTCGACGACATACAAATATGGAAGGCGATGACGTCAGATGTGGTCCATGTAAGAATATCAATAATTCCTCAATTGAATCGCAGTTTTTGTTTCCGAATAATTCCAGAATAAATTCCATGAATATCTTTCAGAATTTTTTATAAGAAAGTCAACTTGTTGAATTTCCAGGAGAATAAATTATTAAATCCAAAAATCAGATGAAAAACAAACAATCTGATAACAATAAAAAAAACCCACCTTGTTCCTTCAAGATGTTAAAACGACTCTGACAGAAAAATATTAAGAATGCGTATTTAAACCCCAAAAACATCATTTCAAGTCTCGCGAGATGGGTCATGTGGTCTCTTTCTACAAGAAATCTATCACGTACGCCAGTGTAGCCCCACTTAAGAACCAATAATAAAAAAAACGTTGTTTACACATGGTGATCACGCAATCAAAGTATGGCCTTGATACTGACCAATCATTTTAACTTCCTGTTTACGAACTTCCCAACCCAAGGCGAACTAGGTTAACTAAAAATAATTCTCATGTAACACGTTTTACGTCTTAGATAAACAAAATTTAGTAAGAGAAAATATCGAATTACTGAAAAAGAATTTCGAATCCCTGCAATAATCATTACAGTAAAATGTAATGAAACAAAAATAAAATACAAAGAATTTCAAAACTAACACATAAACAATTTAATTACATATACGTAACATCATAAATATTAGAAACCAACTGTACAGGGGCACTGATTCATTCGTTTTGAATGTAATTGGGTATGTTAACAATAAGGCATATGATAAATTGAGATCAGACGATGCTAAGCCAGTGGTCTTTACTGACGAAGAAAAGAAAATGACCTTAATTAAATAAACATTTGTCATATTGACAGAAAAAAAATTTAAGTTCGCACGGGACATGAACATGACCACTTAACAGGACTACATAGAGGCCATGCACATAACAAATGCAGTTTAAAGTTAAAATATCCAAATTCTGAATTTATATTTTGTCTGGCTACGATTCTCATCTATTCATCAAGATGCTGGCTTAACAAGAGATCCAATAAATGAAGTAGAAGCAATAATGAATAACGATGAGAAATATTTTTCATTCAGCAATGACTAGTGTTGATTGGACAAAAAGAAGATGGAAGAAACAAAGATTCCGAACAAACGAACTATTTGATTTGTATAAGGCTTTTGATTCATTAGCCAATCTTTAGAACAATTGACTACAGCAAGTTCATAGAGGGAATAAAACCTTTCTATGCAATGGCATTTGAGACGACAAACAAGGCTTGCACAATAGGTGTAATGACCTTAAATTTTGGAGGAAATACATCTACATGTACGAATATATGGATAGCTTTGAAATGTCTAAGGAAACAGTTATAGCAGCCAAAGAAAAAATATCTTCAAGCCTGAAAAATGCCACGTATCCAGTGACCCTTAGCATCATGCATACGACGTGATAGACCATTTCAACCTTCAAACCTTAGGTCATTTACAGGATTACTGAGTGAAAAAAGACATTTTAATGTTGTGCAGCATCGTCGAGGAGTTTCTTTATGTTTCCATGAAACACACCAAATTTGATCTAACGCATTATTATAGTCCACCCAATTTAACCAATGATGACAGTTTAAAGATATCCAGTGATGAGTTAAAAGTTTGAAAGATTAAGAAATTTTTCAAAAGACCGAGAGCGAAATTAGAGGTGAAAGTAGTAAGATACTGCACACACAAAAGCAAACAAATTCTTTTCAGACATAGATGGCAAGATAACAAAAAGTGCTGAAGAGCATGACGAGTCAATACCTACGTCCTTCATTACGTATCCCACAAAGATAATTTGTATGGTTTGGTTTACATAACCAAAGATAAAAATTTAGAGGGCAGTGGATAAAAAAGATGACCAGAAGACTCGAAAAGAATTACATTTTAATAGTGATGTTAGATATATTACATAATAAGAGTGACACTAGATACATTACATGATAATACTGATACGAGATACATTTTAGGAAATTCTTTGGAGATAGCAATATTTCTGCAAGACTCTTTCAAGTACTACTTTTATCATCTAAACTTTTATACCAATGAAAATGATTGATCTAAATTGCAAAATAATGTATAAATTATTACAAGGATAGAAAAAAAATCTCTATTAAAATTATAATGTTCAAATTCCATAAAGATAAATAATTCTCCAGGAGAGCAATTATTGAGATTTGAATTAGTCTGAAAAATCAGGAGATTAAATTAAGCCACTCTAGAATATGGTTTTACAGTGCTAGAACTTTTAAAATGGTTGATGGGAGCACTTTACTAAATCAAACTGAAAAATACATAAGGTGAAAAAAAAATAACTTTGCTTTGTATCGATATAAATTCCTTATTCATTTACTTTAAAAGACAGTTGCATCCGTAGGATGTGATGCTGACGTAATCATTATACCCAAATTGCTTACCACTGCATTGTTAGCATCTCCCTCCATCATCATATCAAATGGCACGAATAAATTGCCAGGTATAATCAAGATATTTGGACTTAGCATTGGTATACAAACATGCAAAGATTTTACTGGTGTAATGCTGCTAGGCGTGTGAGTGATGTATTAATGTGCGGGATTGTGGTAATAGACTCCGTTTACTGATTGTTAGGAGTTATGTATGAGGCATCTTTGCTATTGATTGCACTGAAGAACATAATAAAACCACTTTTGGTGCAGCGGTTTAAACTACACCTGTAAGCAACATGCACACCAACACCCACCACAAGCGTATTCATATTAGACTTCTTCAAAAGAAGGTTGCTCGTTTAAATTATGTCGATCGTCATTACTATGAATAGATGGATAAAGAGAATAAAACATCCAAGTTGTTTAAATACCAAGTCATAGAATCTTGCTTCTACAATCTTTCTTTCAAGCAGTCAAGTGTCTTGGTCTTATTGTCATTGAAGTCTACAGTTTTTCTCTGTGTATCCTTCCAAGATTTTGGTGTGCTTTATTAGTTATTAATTGGCTCAAATGTCATCAAAATGACCTGAACATGTATTTACTCCCATATATGCTATGCAGTTAGCTATTGCATCTCCAATCATAATTGCTGCTTTGGTCATTTTCGTAGACAGCACACGAGTATCATATTTTGGTACTGCTGCTAGGTTTCAATGTTAAAATAATAATCTGTAGGGTCTTTTAGCGTCCCCCTCCCCATACTGTTTCTTCGTAAGAATACGCATTCGATATATAAATATTCTGATTCCTCAAATAAATTCATTGCAAAGTAATATTTTGATCGATTAGCGTCAGATATAAAAAAATATGTATGAGGAGCTTTAGTATACATTTGTAACATACAAGTTTGCAAAAATGACATACAATGACATATTTTGGAAAGCATCTATTGAAATTAACTTCTTTTCAGCAAAACTTGATTGAGCATAGTTAAATCCAAAGCTGTGAAATTATATCCATTGTAGAGTTTCAGTTTAAAAAATGTCCAACAAACCTTTTGTGTCTTCGACAAATGAACTCGACTAGGTGATATTGGTATTGTTTTATATATGTTAATGTTCCCTTTTTGAAATGGAATTAACTCAATACCACCAGGTTACTCCTCATTAGGTACTATACAGGAATCCTATATATATATATATATATATATATATATATATATATATATATATATATATATATATATATATATATATATATAACATATATATATATATATATATATATGGCTAAATCCCAAAATTAAAATCAATCAAAAATGAGTTTGATGAAGAAACTAAACTAATGCAGATATATATATAT
>JAECUM010036455.1:0-40516 GCA_016617855.1 Megalonaias nervosa | reverse complement strand
CTAGCTCGCCAAAGAACAGTTGCTTTGGGATTCTGTTTTGATCCATGCGGATGACATGGCCGGTCCAACGAAGCGGGGCCTGGATCAGTTTGGCTTCGATGCTTGTTGTGTTTGCTCTATCAAGGACTTCCTGGTTGGGGATTCGGTCATGCCACTTGATCCTCATGATGGCTCTCAGGGAGCGCTGGTGGAATTGTTCCAACTGACTGATGTGCCTTCGGTATACAGTCCACGTTTCACAGCCATACAAGAGAGACGTCAGGACAACTGCATTGTACACCTTCAACTTTGTTGACAAGTGTATATCCTTGTGCTGCAAGACCTTGGTTTGGAGTCGTCCGAGTGCTTGGCTGGCCTTTTGGATCCTCGCAGTGATCTCTTTGTCCAGGGAGCCATCATTGGATATTGTGCTGCCTAGGTATTTAAAGCTGTCGACATTCTTCAGCTGCGTGTCGCCGATGGTGATGCAGGGTTGTGAAGGGACAGTGTTTGGGGCAGGCTGGAAGAGGACTTCTGTCTTTCCTAGGCTAATTGTGAGTCCGAACAGATTGGAGGCTTCAGAGAACTTGCGCATATACATTAATCAATCAACAGGGATGTATATTGAAGCTAAGCATTTTTTTCCATTATGTGCAGGTGTGGGAAGGTATAACAAACTTTAACATCTCATTTTTTTTCTAAGTTGTGTACATTTATCTCTACATATCATTGGCTAAGCAATCATCAGTACCACAATAAATGTTACATTGTATAGTTTGTACATGTAAGGGCATGAGACTGATCCATACCGGGCAGTGTGTGAAACACGCCAAAAGTTATCCTGCAAGCCCACAAGACCAGTAACTTGAAATACTATTGGTTCTGTCCATGACTAACTGATCCTATATTTCATCATAGAAGAGACAAAATGTGACCAATAACTCAGTGGTAAATTCATGAATATTGGCCAATAGTAAGGTTATGCATATAATTTAACATGAAACATAAAAAAGCATAAGATATTTATATTAAATGTCAAAACCATTAATTTGAATTTTAAATTCAGCATAACATGCCAATGATTTACTGACCAGGACAACGATGCTCACTGTCCAGATGATCCAGATCCATATATAACTCATTTAGAGTCTGGGCATCATAATCTAAGCATTGATGACCAGTTTGCATTATAGTCAGAATATGAATCAGGATATTTTGCCATTGTCTCGTCATCAGTGACAGTATCAGAACTAAAAAAAAGTCTCCAACGATATGGCTGAAGAATTTTCACATTAGTGTCTTGAAATGTAGATACATTTATCTAAGTGCTTCATCTAGTTTTCTTTCAAACTAATTTACAATTTTCCATAATGTACATTTGTGATATAATTTGTCAAATGAGTAGACCACGTTTGTTTACCTATGACATATGACGGTTCCATTAACAGCTTCTCCTATATCCAAATTAGCTTTTCCAGGGTTAGCATGGCTGATTGCATGTACATAGATAACACGTTTGAGGATATATCAAATGAGAAGCGTTTGTCTGCATGTTGATACAAATCATTTGTGCATGAAATTAATTTGGTAAATTTAGCTAAATTTTGAGAGCCTGATGTCAATATTAACTGAGCTTTGCATGTAGTCTCATATTCTCGATGCTTAGCTGAATGAACTATAAAAGCATTGACATGGTCTTAGTATGCATCTTGCTCCAGGTGAGTTCCACAACCCAATTATCATTTTCATTTGATAGTTTCGTATTTCTTTTGAATGGTTCTCTTTTCTTGGCTGTGTTTGGTACTTTGGCTTCTGCTTGCTTCCAGGCATCCAAATAACTGAACATGTTGACATTATAAATCAGAAATAGCTTGTGTCATCAGACATCTCACAGACACATAAGCAGAAGTCTTTATTTTTAGTTACAAGCATCTAGTGTATGCAAATTAAAGAAAAGCATTTTCCTTCTCATATAACCCATATACATGAGTGGTTATTAGAAACAATTCACTATTTATTTCTCACTTGTTTTTTTTTTTTAATATTTCTTTTAATGGAATGAAAACATTACATTTGAAAATTTAATTTACTTGATATGCCGAAAAATTAAACTGGCCAAGTGGACTGGGTACTCATCTGTTGTCCCAGTCTGCCATGAAATTGGCTTTCACTGGACAGGCAAGCCAGGGCCAATTTCGCACGCTGCTGTTATCGGGGTTTCTCCCATCTGTTCATATCGTGTGTCGACTCAGAGTGAATACAGTAGAGTCGAAGATGGGTGCCGTAAAACCAACAAAAGCTGCAATAAAATCCATGACAGACTTCTGTTAGACTGGTTGATTTCCAACAAACTTGTGGTGGTGGTGGTGGTGGTGGAGAGGGAAATCCACCATGCTGAGTGGACTTCCACTGTTCATAGTCGGCACTTAATCCCATGCCACTGTCCAGTTTCATCAGACTGAGTAATGGGCAATGTTTAAAATGTAATAAGTGTACCGAATCAGCTAAACTGTTTGAACACTCTACTATGCTATTTCCATCAGTGTACTCCTTTAACATTTTTATATGGCAAAGCTGTTTTTGGTTTTACACCCCACTCCCAAGAGTGTTAATGATATAATTTAAGTCATTTACCTTCTTTTCAACTGTATAAGAACATAATATTGTACTTAGCCTGAAGAGGATTTTGAAGTATGGGCAAGAGAGCCAGAACTTTACCATCAGGCTTAAAACTCCTTTCGTTTGTATTTTTGCCATACCTTAATTTAAATTTTACTGAGTAGATTGAAGATTAGTTCTTGCTACTTGCAAACTTTCAACAACTTGTACTTGAGATTGGAAATATAGTCAAGAAGGTTAATTTCTGAATCTTCAGTTGATTAATTTCTGAATCTTCAGTTGAAAGAATTTTCTCTTTTAATAACTTCAGTGGTCCATGGACATTATGTCTAAAAATCAGTTCAAAGGACAAAACCCCAATAATTCTTGAACTGATTTCCTAACAGTAAACAACAGCAAATTAACACCCTCATACCAGTCCTTTCCTGTATCTAAGCAATATGACTGATTCAGGTTATTCAAACTTTGATGAAATCTTTAAAAGCCTCTTGACTTTCAGCGAGATAAGCAGAAGATTTAATCTGTTGGTGCCCAATTCATTCATAACTTGCTGGAAGCATCCACACATAAAATTTGACCTTTGATCAGATTGAACAGATTTATGAAGGCCAACAAGTGTAACAAACTTTATCAAAGCATTAAAATGGTTTTAATTGTAATATGTCTCAGATGAATTACGTCTGGAAATTTGTTGGATGCACGTATCATGGTAGAGAAGTATTGGCTGTCTAGTTTGATATTAGGTAAGGGACAGACAACGCCTACCATTATTCTGCTAAATGGTTCATCAGATCCAGAAATTGGTACATTTGACAGATGTGATGAGATCTAAAGTATTCAGAAACATCACTTTTATCTTTTTGGCCAATACAAATGTTTCAAGATCTGTGATAATTCTTAATTACCAGCCAAGGGAGTTACATGGGCTAGACTATGGATTTTTGTCAATATAACCTCGGAAAGTCAAATTGATATTTTTTTGTGTATGTATGTATGTATATATATATATATATATATATATATATATATATATATATATATATATATATAGTCTGTTTAACGTTTCTCCAGGACTGTAGACTGTAACGCTCATTTGTTAACACAGCTAACTTTTGTTCATTTGTTCATGATTATAGATTATACCTTACGATAATATAAACGTACTGACATGGCTGACCATAGAAGGTTCTAGACAGTGTTCTTGCTTTTGTATCGTTTGAATGTTATAAATAAATTGTTTTCTGATACTTTGAGTTTAAGGTATAGCCTTAGAATCTTCTAGAAGACAACTTGTTGATGCATTTTATGGGGACAATGACCTCATTGTGTCTTTGTTTTTTTATATACAATTCTGAGGAGAACAAAATTCTTCATTCAAAATAAGTTTTAGTTGTGTTCATATATAATTTTAGAGGAAACATTTATTTAAAACTTTTTCATTGGAATTACAAAGTGCTCTTTGACATTTTGGGCTAAACCACTATTTTGGGATTATTGTGAATTCATTCAAGGAAAGTCTGGATTATATCATTGTGATACATCAAGAAGGCCGGAACATCAACTCAACCTATAATGGAATCCATTTGGAACACTCTATACGTTAGGACTTGTGATAGAACTTGTAGGATTATTTGTGATTTATTTCACAATACTGGAAGTTTCTTTCCAATGTTCACTTTACATTTTAGGGACATACAGTATTTTTTGAATTTTACTAAACTCGTTGGTTTTGCATTTTCTGATACTTAGTTTAAGACCATAGAGTAATAATAGAAATAGGAGCCTCATTCTTGAAAAAATTTCAGATGTATTAAAAATTGTCTTTTAAATTTAAATTGACTTTGTTTATGAATTTTCATGGAATGTAGTAAAGATTTTAATTTAACATATTTGAGAAATCTTTAGTGAAACCAACACGCTTTTGCAATGTCGTCTAAACTGGAGAGTTTGCCATACATTATGATCTTTCTGAAGTGAAGGTTTCTTTATCTAAGCAAGAGGGAAAGAATATGCTGCCTCAGTATTTGGCGGTAAAACGTTTTGGGATAAAAGTGCTTGTGTTATTTAGTAAATCAGGATCTGGTTTTCATATGAAATTAAAAGATTTACAGGTAAAAAGCAGATGGAATTAGAGCTGAGAAAATTTCAACTTTAGAAAGAAATGATCAAAATACAAATTATGAAAAGGAAAAGGAGAGTGAAATAGTAGATAGAAGAAAGGAAGAAGAGAGCAATACAAATGCAGAAAGAAAGGAGAGAAAACTACAAAAGCAGAGAGAAAAGGAAGAAAGTGAAAACCAAAAGCAGGAAAGAGAAAAAGTAGAGGCAAATGCAGATGCAGAGAGAAGGGAGGGAAACGAAGCTGAAATTAAAAAAATTAGAAATTCCAGGTAGAACACGCTCCTTTCCCCCCTTAAACACAAATTCAGGTTTTGATGTTACCAAAAACATTAAGCCCCTTTTAAAGAAAAAGAAGTTGACTAACTTTCCACATTTTGAGAAAATTGCTGAAAATTTGAAATGGCCAAGAGAGCGTTACAACAAAATGCTGATTATGATATAGCTAAGGAAAGGATCTGGAAGGATTATAAGTTGGTACCAGAGGCATATGAAAAAAGGTCTAGGAATTGCAGGAATGTAACTGGACAAACCCATAATTGCAAATTTGCAAGGAAAGAAAACAATTGTTTAATAGGGGGTGCTCAGCCGAGAAGGTTTATCGAGACTAAGATAACCTATAGGCACCTCATATTAGCTGAAGAGTTCAAGAATTAGATTCATATCGATGTCAAGATCTATTGTGGCGAGGAAAAAGTGGAATCTCTGGAAAATGGTGCTCGAACAGCAGATGACTATTTCTTTGATCAATAAGTCTTCCTCAGCAGTTTTCTGGTTTTAAAAATGATCATCTCAGTCTAACATGAGTACTTCCTGATCTCAATCTGGTATTACTTCTAGGAATCACACGTCTGGTATCATTGATGAAGAGCCTTGTTTGGATCAAAAGTTGATCATATTGAATTTGAAATCCCTGAATTATACTTTACTTGTGCAGTTGCCAGAGCTATGGCAACAAGAGCTCTTGAGACTAATGTTAATTAGGAAATTATTCCTTCAACTGAGCCATGTATTAGTCAGTCCTTTGAGGAGGTCACTTTTGTGCCTGGTATTGAACAATCAGTCGAATGTGACAGAAGACAACATCAGGTTATGACTCTGAAGCCACACAATTACCAGTAAGTTATTTTGTGAAAAATGGGATCCTTATGATAAAATAAAAACCACCTGAGGAAGACATTATAAGAAATAACCATTATTGGAAAGTACAATGTAGCTATAAATCAGCAAAATAATAAAATAGAGACAAACAGTCACTAATACAATATGTTTATAAAGGATTTACAACATATCATTTTTTGTAATTAACATATTATACAATTTCATATAGTACCTTGGTATTAAGGCCATTAGGATAACACAGTATGTAACTTATGAATCCAATAACTTTCTTTTATCAGTTTATTTATGTCCATGCACAGTATCTATTGGCATGAAAGAAAAATCTAGTAGAGAGGGATTATTTGTATTAAAATGTATTGAAATATTTGAGGAGATCTGAGGATCTCTATAGTTTTATATGAAAGCGATGATTATTCCTTCTCTTAGAAACCTGTTGAAGTGTTTGTGCAGCATATTGAATGTTACCTTTTTTACAGGTTATCAAATAAATCACAACAGCTAATACGCAGTCAGTGTTACAATGTAGAGAAAATACTTCTTTTTTTATTGAGTCTACGAAAATAAGTACTTTCTCTTTTATTTATACATTGAGAGCACCGATGTCTGTTACATTTAGATGACGAAAAATATATTTTTTTATTTTCTGTCTGTTTAGTTCTAATTTAAAAATCTTGCAAATTCTTGGGTCTTCTATAAGCAAAAATTGGTTTATTTTTGTAAAGTGTTTTTACGCTGCTTTTATTTCATAAATTTAGGAGATTCCAATATTTATTAATTATAATATCAGAAGGATGGTGCCTTCCACTACTATGACATCAGCAGATTTGGGGAAGACGTTGTAGACACAGTGAGATACGCCATTCTTTCAGAAACATATGCATTGACTGGCATAAAATGCACAATTCTTTACTTCAGGCTGAATTGTACCTCTTTCCAATCTAGGGTGACCGAACAAACTAAGGTACTTGCCTTTACTGATCATTACCATCTCACCTGGGTCTGCATGACTTTGAATCTCAGTCTTGACAAATGTGGATATGTGAGAAAACTTGCCAGTGGCTTCCAGTGGGCAAGTGGTTCTTACCGGGTTTATCCTGGGTTCTTCTTCCACCAGTTATACTGGCTGCCATGTATAGCGTATAGTATTGTTGTGAATTTTACATGAATACAAATATACTAGTTTCATGTCCAGATGGGTATTTTGAGATTATGTTAAGTAAGACGTTTTGCCAAAGAATGTTCTCTATCATTTATAGTATGCACAATGATCTATGTGTTTTATGATGTTCGCCATCTTTGTTTTGGAGGCAATTTATGTATTGGAGGCACCTCCAGTGTGTCATATCATTTGTTTACATTCTTTCAATGCTGTAAATCACACATATAATAGTTTCATGTCCAGATGGTTATTTTGAGACTATGCTAAGTTCGATGTATGCAGACACCACTCCTCATACTGCACATATATGCCACAATCTGTGTTCGTACATGGAAGAGCATACGTTGACACAAGTCTGCAAATTTCTCAATAAGACCTCTGTACATTGTATCCGATTTATTAGTTTTCATTGCAACACTTGGAGCTGTTTAGGCAGTCCATCATTAACATGTATTTTCATGCACGTGTCATTAATGCTGGTGGTGGTTATCGATGCTACGATGTGATACTTTCTGACAAAATACTGTTGCTTGAGGGTACTGGTGACTGAATGAGAGTGATCGATGTACCTGTGGAGAATTCATAGAAATTCATTTGTAAACCTGTTTCATATTTTAAGAAGAAGAAGAAGAAGAAGAATTACATGTCCTGTTACGATGTGAAGGTCGGTCTTAACTGAAAATCAGCTTGTGAAAATAAAAAACGCAATCAAAAACAATTGTGGCCACAAACTGAAACGTTCTTGGTCAAAATTAACTGGAAATGTTCCCGTGTTGCTGACCCAAAACACAGCTTGCTCAGTTTAATGAAGCCAAACACAGTAACACCACAGTAAAATTAAAATAATTCAAGTCAGAGGTGACACAAATGCAAAAGAATGTTGGAATAATTCCAATCCTAGCACCGATTCCAGCATTGTTGGAATCAGTGGCTCCAGCGGTTACAAAATCTGCAGCGATAGGGGCTGTCGGAGCTACATTAGGAATGGCGTTAAAAAGGCAGTCGGTGGTCGTATAAAATAACAACAAAAAGGCTTTCGATTATGAGGCACGAGTCGTTGAATACTCTCAGGTAGAGGTCATTGATTACCAGGTCGCAGAAGATTAAGCCTTTGACCTGTCCATTGACCAGTCTTGATTTACTCGCAACGGGAAAACCAATGAAACATTTTCATGGTGCTTTTATGCGAGACGAACTTCCATCTATGGTGACACACACATGTGAAACTTTCGTCATCTGGACTCATCAACATTAACTGGCACTGGTCGTATACGTGGTAATACCTCAACATAGTTATATTTTGACTCGTATGGACTTCCATTGCCAGTTGAAGCTGTTAATTATTTATCCAAGTATGGTAAAGAACTGTTGTTTTATTCGATTATGCCAGTACAAACACGGTTGGGTGGTTCCGTGTGCGATGATCTTGGTATTGAAGCGTTATGTGCACTGAAGTGTTAATTGTAGCAAATGGTCGATTTATTTTAGGTTCTCTTGAAGGATTTGATAGACCTAAAAGTTACATTATAGTGATGTGTTAGCCTGGATCATACTTGTTTATCATAACGGAAAGTAAAGGTAGGTGAGGTTGAATGGGAATGTTGATAAATGATAAGCGATATCTTGATCGTGATTTTGTACCAGTTGTATATTATGAAAAAGGCGGAAAATGAAATTATAAATTCTTGCATAGTTTTATTATCAGCATCATTGGTCACCAGAGATAAAATTCAGTTCAAAACACTGACGGGTACTTGACTGTCTTTGGTGTTTTTGCTTAAGATTAGGTTTTATCATTATTATATATGTGATGGAATCTAACCGTGGTGATGAAGGTGTAGAATTTACCACAGAGTGTTGGATCAGTTGACAGCGGAAGCTAACATTGATAACAATTTTGTTCCATTTGTCAATGAATATCTGTTTCAAAGTGGTGTTACCAAACCCTCATATGCAGTGTCACATAATTTTGTCAAGGGCCCAGTAGAAATTGTCATTTGGAATCATCCTGATGTTCCACTACCAACTCGATGCCAGCTTGGAATCACACATACACCTGAAAATGCCGAAAGGTTAACTGCAGCACTGAATACAAAAACACGCTGATATTTGTTTTACAATGGCGAAGTAGCATTCACCGATTTTTCCACCCCAATTACATTCGCCATCGAATATTTTAAACCAATATTGACTCATCTGATACAAAAAGATGTCAACTGTTATTCAACAAGGAAACACTTGCTTGGGTAACAGTTGATGGCAAAGACGATCGGTAGACCTAAAATGTTCTGGCGTAATCGGTGTGGTTTGTTTGAGAGGGGTGCTAAACCACCAGAACACACAATCGAAGGAGATTTAAGTATTCAGCAGGCAGAGGTTTTTCATGATTGTATGACAGCTGTACCAGTAAAAAAGGGAAAATGGCAAGAAGTGAATGCACATATTGCGCCTGGGTGTGATGAGACAGGGCAAAGTCTGCCTCTCGTGCATTTAAAATATGCCATTTGATTAACAATTGGACACAGACCCTCAGTCTTATTGATGTGAAAAAAATAATCGAAGCGGAACAACAACTGCCAGATGAAATTTTCAAGCAAAAGGCGCTGATCGTGAAAAATAAATGCATGTGTTTTGTTGTATATGTTATGTGTTGTCTTGCTGCAGCAGCAGCTGTTCGTCCTGTTGTGACTGGAATCAAGACAACATCAACCATTGTAGGTGCATTAATCGGTATCATTGTCAGAGCTATATCAATATTAATTAGTTTCTTTGGTGGTGCTAGCAAATTAATTTCAATGTGACTACATTCCCATATATGCACATATTCCGAATTACTTGGGTAACACAAAGTAGCCTATATACAAACACTAAACTCTACTCGGTGGCAACTGAAGATTAAATAAAATGTGTGGCTGAGATTGAAACAGTTCTGGCAGAAATGGAAAATCACAGGCAATTACGTACACAAATAAGAAACAACGCGGACTTACATAGAAATCCAAATAATCTTTACAAAGACATCTGCTTATTGATCGAAATACATTTGCTCGCAAGGTGCATAATGATCACTACCATGGGCTTGCCTAAATAAGTACATCTGCAGGAGTTTCCTTTCTACAGTCACAGCAGATAGTAACATGAAAGGATAGGTTTTGCCTTGTTTAAAAACCCTTTTGGGCCAATTCCATCCAGATGAGATTCTACCCCATAACTGGATCACTGAAGTCACATGAGTGTGTGCAGACAAAATTAACATGCAATGATCACATAGAGGATAAATAACTCATGGTGTTAGAGGCCTTACATTTTACTTTACAAAACTTTTTTTATTGCTATATATTTCTTAAATATCTGAGAAAAAGAAAATAGGTGTTGGTATATTGCTTAACATATTGCACATGCTTATTTAATCACCAAAGATAATAGGCTAGTTCCCCTCAGTGACACAGAGAATCCATGTGATTTCAAAATTGATTGATCAAGCTTAAGGTCACCTTAAAAATACAATGCATGTTGTAAGCATATATTTTTGTTTGCAATATTCTTGTTGAAATCAGTTTGAATTTTAAAGTAAGAAAGAAAATATAAAGGATGGAGTTTTCTTGAAAGAAAATACTCATCGTTTTATGTGGTTTGCGATTTTGAGACCATGCTCTAAGTGATATAGCTAATATGGTAACTGTAAAGCAACTTTTTCAAGGTGAAAGTACTTTAGAAAAGCAATTGTCCTCCCATTCAACCTCAGCACATCCCCACCCCAGTGTAATAATCAACTCAAACCCTGGCAAGCATCCCTGTTAGACGTGTTTTAAAGTATATGTATAATATGTCCTTATGCCACTTATACATTACGATCAACCACTCATTTAGATCTCTTCCTCGTTCAGACAATGCTTCTGTATCAAGGTTCACTTCAAAAGATAACACTTCTGTAGTAAACGAGAATAGCAGCTTAGAACTTCTGTGCCAAGTAGACAGTAATCCATCTGCAGTTATCTCCCTTTATTTTGAGGATGACTTGAAGTTGGAGATGGAAAATGCCATGAATCTGAGTTACATGAAAACAGCTGCATGTCTTGATGCTGGAAAATACATATGTAGTGCCAGAAAAGAGATTATGAATGGAGATGCAGTGTCTAGAAATATTTAGATAAATGTTACATGTACGTTTATTAAAGTCACTTCTCCTTCTGTCATAGTTTCTTGGCATCCTTCTGCACCATAAAGAGTTACACATGTTGTTAACAAAGAAGACCAAAAAGCTTGCAGACAAAAGTAAGCAAGAAGTAATTTGTAGTAATTTAAGGAGAAAACTCTTCGTGTAATAAAATACTTACGTCTGTGTTATGTCATCCATGAAAATATGCAAACAAACCTTGTGTTTTGATCGCGTCGTTGTTGTTGCTAGACAGGTCATAGACCAGAAGATCTTGAATGTGGCTTGATGTGTGTCATTTGACCATCTGTTAATACAGGTTTACAAGTTTTATCCATGAAACTGTCAAGTTAATACCTTAATGAAGTAAAATTCATAGGCCGTTATGTCTAGTTACAGGTTTCTTTGTTGAACAGTTGATAAATGTGTCACCAACTACACTTGATTCGAGTTGTTTCAGTAGAAATGTTGCCGACTTAACTTGCTACAGTTCAGGTGCCTGAACGCTATACTACTCAGAGTTAGCCGTGTATGAACAACTTAATTCTTTAGTGATAAGTAGTGCAGTAAATTGCAAAGAGTGGCTTCACAGATAAGATGTGTTTGTTATTCTAAAGGATTTTTTTTTTGGTGGGCTTGCACATCCTTAAATGACACAGTAATAAGTACCAGTCTTAGATTTATTATTTTGATAGAGTACTACTAACCATGTCCAAGTTGAAGCATGCTAATAATGAAAACTGCAACCCGACAAAGAAAACTTGAGCATTTAATACACAGTTGAAAGTTATTACATTGGCTGAGATATGATAGAAACTTCATGCAGTGATATGTTTTGTGAACTCTGCCAAAAGTATCATAAAAAGACAAACTTCATTCCACCTGGATCTCAAACTTTATCAGCATACTGCATGTAGTGACTATGTAAGATCAGTGAAAGATGAAAATATAGCTAAGGACAACAAACTGTGACATTGTTAGATAAATTATCTTTAACGCTCATACCTAGAGCAAAAGAGACTTCAGCATCCTAAAATTTCATACTTGGAAAATAGAGACTTCTGCATCCTAAACTCTCATACCTAGACCAAAAGAGACTTTATGGCAAATCCTTTGGATTATAATATGACATGATACAAATTCATGCTTTTGCTACACTTTTGCCACACATTATCATGAAGAACATGTTGATAGATTTTGTACATAATGCTGGGTACATTGGAGATACAGTAGATGGAAGTTTGGACAACTCTGCATTGAGTTTTGTACAGCCACACGTGACAGTATTCTCTTCAAAAAGGATGGAATTGGTGTGTTTGTCTCATGTCAGTGACTTGCCAGTCAAAGCAACACATTTTGTGTTGATTATTCACACATATGTACAAGATAGATTCCTGGACCATGAGATTTTTTATGCATTCACTGTGTTTGAGTTAGTGTTTCTTGAAAATGGTACTGATACACCACAATTTGGTAAAGGTCACATACACACTTTGATTACTCATTATGGCATTGATGTTAAGAAGTAGTGGTATATTCGCATTGTGTACAGTAATTATTGAGGTCTGTCAGCTGATAAATTACTAGCAAAAGCAGTATCAATGAAAGGGCAATACCCGATTGTGGTTTGTTTGATGGAACTTTCACAGGTTCTTCCAACGTCAAGTGTTGAGAGTGAGTGTGGATTTTCACATCAGAATTTGATCAAAACAAAGCTGAGGTGCAGGCTGAGTGTTGACACTCTTGATGAACCTAGGATAATAAATCGTATTGGTGTTAATATAAAATTATTTTATCCTGTGCAAACTCAGGAAACGTAATCGAAACAAACATCTGTATCAACAATACAAAGAGAATGCTTATGCCAAAATGATGCATTTTAAGTAAGTGGGTTTTTCATAATGCAGATTTTTCTATGTCTCTCTACCTACCTACCTACCTACCTACCTACCTGTCCGTCCGTCCGTCCGTTCATCCATCCATCCAGTGCACACACATGCACATCTCGTATCGGACTCATCAGCCATATATATATATATATATATATATATATATATATATATATATATATATATATATATGGCGTAAACTTACACTGAACAGTGCAAAACTAGTTTCTAATTGACTAAGCACTTTCAACTCTAAATGAATCTTTTTCAAAGGCAAATAAAACATAGACAAGACACACAGAAAACACAAAAAGGATTGATGTTAAAAAAAATGTACATGACTATTTCTTTAGGAATAAAAGCTTGAAAGTTTTAATGTTTCAACTAGTTGGCTTCAACTTGATGCTGATGCTGAAACACATTTTATACTGACCTAGAAATCGATGAGCCTTATCGTTATCTGTTTTTTAAAAATGTAAATCTGAGTAACTGCCAATCCCGGATATTTCATTGTTGTAGTAGTAATTATAGGTTATTGGGTGACAAATAAGCAAATTGAAGGATTATTTAAATGAAAATGTGCCAGCTGCCGGCTGCAAAAAGATGAAGATTTTGTTTGTACGTGGCTTCTTTTTCTAGCCTTCTTGGTTTTAACAACTTTGTTTCAATGTTCTGAGGCTGCGAATCCAGTAACATTACTTTTTGTTCCTGATTTTGGAACTCCAGTTGGGGTTGTGGGTATTTGCAATAAGTGTTGCATCACTGATAGTGTAGCCATGGAAGAAAAGTGTTCTGCAACTGGACTTCCGTACAAATTCTTTGTCATCCAATCACATCCATGAAGATTTATCCTTTTGTGTAACTTTTCAGTTTCTCCGGCATACTGAAGGCTGCAGATCTTACATGTGACGAGAGAAATTACATTCTCGGTTTTGTACATTCTCTTGGGACCAAGTATAATGATCTAATAAGGGTCTTATACCAAAGAACCATGGAAGCTGACTCAGAAAAACGAAAGGGTTTGGTACTGCCAAAGTCACTGATCTTGGCAGATTGACTCTTGGTAATTTCCTTTATTCCCCCACTTTAAAACCAAATGAGGCCTTGCCCTGTATGCCGGTGAAGAGGAGAGGGAGTGGCGGACAGTACTTTGCACCAGTCCCTGACCAGTAATGCAAGGTTGGAATGGGTCATTCCGACGCATTCTACACCAATCTTCCGGCGTTCGGTGGCAAGATAATGGGAATTGTAAAGGCAGGCAGCCCAAGACCCCCCCCATCTCTCTGCACAGCAACCATCACCTTATACATCATCTCAGATTCAGCCTTGATGATGTGATGACTGGAGATGAGAAGATACGGGATCATTCGTTGCACTACCCAAAAGCCAACTCCAGTCCCAATGTTATACATGAAGACAATCTGCTAATTAGTCTCAGAGGCAGTTGTATCGAGGGATAGGAAACAAAGGTTCTCTACACCCACTCCTCCACTCTTGCCATTGACTCATATCTCTGACCAACCGCAGACAACCATGTAGTAGGTGACCAGTGTTTGCTTTTTTTAAACTGTATTGGATCAATTTCTTTCTGCCAAGCGATTGGGCAATCCAGATTGCATCAGGGGGCTTCAGTTCTCATTTAGCTAACCCTCTCCTCTTTTGTCCACACTTCTGTAGCTAGAAATTTAGATGCTCATTGAGAAGGCAGTGGAAATTGTTCGGAATCCGCAATCTCCAGATTTTTCCTACACGTCTTTTCTAGTTAGAATGGTCAGTGGTATTCAAGATGGAGATGGAATGATCATTCGACCTCGCCATTTAAAAAAATTGCCATCTGACTCGATCTGACATATGCATATTTTCGTGTTCCTGTCCATCCAACTTTACGGGAAGTCCGACGGTTTCCATACTGAGGAAATTATCAGTTTTGCACTCTCTCCTGACTTGAACATAACTCCATGGACCTTGATGAAGCTACTACCCTATATTGTACCCCTGTTACCTTATTACTTCATCTACTTCCAGGGCGGTGTATTTGAACATCTTCCAGAACGATGTAATTTCCCCTTTTCACTGTCTAGTTTTGTATCGATTGGAAAGTCTCGTCATTGTCCATCCCAATAGTTCTTCCATCTGGGTATAAAATTTCTCACCTACCTCAACCGGGTACATCTTCCCTACCTTCACGTGGTCGAAATCATCGCCCCGGTATTATCCATTTCAAACACAAAATGGATCATAACCGGGGAGTTTCTGCAGCTGCTAGGATTGTTCTCTGCATCACAGATCTTGTCCCATTGGGTTGCCTTTAAATGAACCATTTACAGATGGCCTTGCTATCTCGAGTCTCTCTCTCTTCCATGTCGCTTGATTACAGGATCAGTGTAACGAGTGAGATAGTATCATTACTGAATGAGTGACGCAATCAAGGTTGGTTCATGACATGAATACATGTACCTCTCGAACAGCCGCATCCGGATGTGACCTTGTGTACAAATGCAAGCACCTGTGATTGAGCAACCCATCTTTTACCGGACTTCGACACTGAGAACGACCAGTGGGGTCCAGAGGATAGAGGTCCCCACATCAGTTATCAGTTTCTTGGAGATCAAAGCTACCATCAATCTTTTCATTTTTTGAGCAACTATCTTCAGAACTAGATGGAGCTCATCATGTCAGACAACTCAGTGGTGATCAAACACCTCAAACTGGGTACCAAATCACTCCATTCTGCGCTCAACGTAACATCGACATCCAGATCAGACATATTCCAGGCAAACCCAGTGTATTGACCAATTCTCTGTCGAAGAGGGAATATATTCTCCATACAGAGTGGTCCCTCCATCCATTGGTCTTTCATCAGATTTGCCATCTATGGGGGGCATCCGATGATTGATCTTTTTACAACTAGATGGAATGACAAACTTTCCACCTTTGATTCCACAGTACGAGATTCAGAGACTTGGTCCTTCGACGCTCTTTCTGTCAGTTCGGAGAGTTTGTGGTCCTTTGCCTACCCACAACGATTTTAGATTATACAGAATTATACAGAGTGCAAAATGATTCTAATTGCCCCTCTAGGCTGGGACAAATCCTGGATCGAAGATCTCTACGATCTAGCGATAGATCTATCCAAGAAGATCCCCTCCAGACCAAATTTCTCAACCAGCCTAGGACTCATGTATTCCATCCTGGTCCTGACTTTCTTCTCCTTCACATTTAGTTCTTGTCCAGAGAACCTTCCAGCACAAACAATTCAACCCTTCAGTCATGAAACGAATTGCATGAACTAGAAAGCCCTACAATTCAAAAGGTGTATGAAGGGAAGTGGCACGTTCTTAGGGACTGATGCAAAGTCACAACATATCATCTTTTTGAGTGCCTTTGTACCAGAAGTAGATGACATTTGTTCTTTACATGTTCTAGGAAAACAAGTTGTCTCTGATTAATATTAAGGGCACGTTCTATCATCATCTTGATCATAACAAGACCTCCCTGACTTATTGGTTAAGTTTGATTTGCATAGGCTTAAATCACTCACATTGTTTTCCTACGTGGAATCGTTGGTTCTGACTTGGCAGAATTTGGACAAATTCGAGTCTATATCCAGGACCTCGCTGAAGCTCCTTTCATTCAAAACCTGTTTTCAGATAATGTTTGCTTGGGCATGCATACTTGGTGGATCACATGCCTTCACTGTTTACCCAGTATACATTCAGTTTGATCAGATTACTTGGTGGCCGTTATCACGCAACCTGATTTGTCTCAGTGGACAATCACAATGTCATCATACGACCTCACTCTTCTATTAACACGACCCAATGGGGCTTTCAAAGAAGACCCGGTAAGTACGCTTAGACTTTATCTGAAGCAGACAGTCAGTTTGTGGACCTCAAAGACGCATCTTTCTTACAGGCAAACCTTGAAGTGGGTAATATGCATGACATACTCTGACATATCACTAGAACAGAGTGGCCTCATGAAAATCTCAGCTCATAAGATTAAAGCAATTTCTGCGAGCATTGCTTTGATAAATATTTTTTTTAACAAAGATATTTTTGAGGACATTGGTTGGCAAGCACAGTCAACATTCTCGAGTTTTATTTACAATATTTGACTTCACAGCGACAAATTCTGGATCTGGCAGACTCAGTCACATAAGCAGATATCAGACCCTGTTGACATCAGCACAATGTCCGGATGAGCACCCTGTGCACCTTTCACTGGATTTGCCTGGAAATGTTATGCGGCAAGAAAAATATCTTTATTTCTTTTTTTCCAGGTGGAAACCACTTTGACTCCAATTGTGCTATTCGCAGTTAGAAGAGTGGGTTATCCTTCATATGGGAAATGCAGTATATTCCCCTCATAAGTTGCCTGGGTATTGGTGGGATGCTAAACATTCCGTCTGTTACCTATTCCGCTAATATTAATGTGAGCGGGGAATGTATTCGAAGGATCATATTAAAGTTAGGGAATACAAACCCTACTGTCTCCTGAATCGATCCCTCCCAAATATGAGAATTACTCTTTAATGTCTATAACATACAGTCAAAGATCAATACCTCTTGCCCATTACCAGCCCAACCCACACCCTTGCTGTCTAGAGGTGGTGCTATTTTTTAGCTAAGTGAAACATAGGGTAAAGCGATGCTCGCATTGCAGGGAAGATGGAGGGCTTTAAAGTAATATGATTCGGTAAATGTTCTGGTAGAAACAATTTACTAAAAAATTTACTTTTTAGCTACGATTACTGAAAATTATATTGTTTTAAACATGATCATGTTAGGGGGAAGGGTTTTGAAAATGAAAAATAATATTTTGCATATCACATGTTATGATATTCTGTATTCTGGTCACTAAATAAATGTAGGTCTAAAATTCAAAATGTGTCAATGATAAACAACCTCTTTTCAGATTTTGATCAAGGCAGATTATATTGTAACAAACAAAGGGATTACTTGACCGAGCGATGTCAATCCCTGGCGCGATTCGGCTAGAAGTCTTAAGTTTCCCCTGATTCCAAAGACATCTATACAACTACTGTTGTAAACTGGAAAATACGTGTCCATTCAATAATTTTTTTTACTCTAATTTATACAAGACCACAGATCTCACAACTTACCAGTTGTCTATCAGCCACACAACTCCATGGTTTCTCTTCATTAACTTTCCATTACGTACCGTCAGCATTTCACGCCGTAGAACTATACTACCCAACCACCTAATACAGGAAACTATTTTTACTACACTTCCTTAGGCCAGTTAAATCATGGTTTTAAACCGTATTTCGCCTGTCACTTTGCATCACATTTACCACCATGACTACAATAAACGGCGCCTGCCGACGATGGAACAGCTTCTTCTCGGTTATACCATTGTGTAATTTACATGTCTCTAATCATAAATACTGCACCTGGAGTCACACTATCAATGTACTAGTGACTGTTGAACTCTAGAGACACTCATGTGGCTCTGACATGAATTCACCAAAAGTAAGCCATGGCATCATGGAAACTCACTAACACATCATTCCGTGACGTTTGCCCCTAGTAATTGGCCAATTATTTTGATCTGAGGAATATTTCCCAAGGACCAACTTCCCATAATCCAACAAGTAATCACAAATATCTAAGAAATCCTTAATAAACAAATGCACATACTCCAAATTTGTTACAAGATATTTTGGGACAAAATTCCTTTGTTAGTTTCTTTCAGCATTGTTATGTTGTTGATTTTGTTGTATCCGTAGTCATTAATATGATGTTTCTGCATCCATGGTTACCTGAGTTATGAAAACTTAACAATGCAGTTACCGGCTGTTTTCTACTGCCATACAATCTTAATTCGTCATTGAAAAACAATGTAATGCATGCAATTTTCGGGCAAAAATTTACTCTATGATTTTTCTTGTTAAGGTCACCCAAGGTCAGATCACAGGAGATATGTTAGAACAGAATATTATGGAGACTTGGGTGACAATGTGATGCAGGATGTTTATGTAATAGCTTATCCAGAGCCAAGAGACATCACATGGCATCACCGAGAAAAGGAGACCAAGATGTGGCAGATGTTTCCATATCAGACTCTATCATCTAGTGGATTGTACTCTAGCATCATGGTTCACATTGCCAGCGAAAGGGTCTTTGGGTACTACAAGGTCAACATGAGTAACAACTTTGGAATCTTCAACAATATATACCACATCATTCCTGAAATTAGGTATAACTCTGATGAATCTATTTTTTAAAACTTTTCCTTATGAGATTTTAGGAGAACTTACATTTGCAAAATTGTTCACATAAAAGAATGTCGAAGTCATGTATGACACCAGGTTTACCTTGGCATAATGAGAATCATAATATCATAGATCCTTATAGATTTTGTTTAGCAAAATAAGATCTTTATATCTTAAATTCTGATACATTAAATTTAAGCATAAGAAGACCATAATACTATAGATTTGAATAGGTTTTATTTGGCATGAGAAGACCATAATATTATACATTCTGATAGGTTTTGCTTTACACAACAAGATCATAAAATATATTCTTATAGGTTAGGTTTGTCATAATAACACCATAATATCATGGATACTTATATGTTATGTTTGGCATACTAAGATCATAATATCATAGATTCCTATATTTTGTATTTGGCATTACAGGATATTCTCACAGATTCTTTAAAGTTTTGTTTGGCATATCAACACAATAATATATATTATTATAGGTTATGTTTGGCATAATAAGTTCATAATATAGATTCTAAGATGTCATGTTTGGCATAATAAGATCATCATGTAGATTCTTATGTCTTTTTTGGCATAATAAGATCATATTATAAATTCTCATAGATTATGTATGATATAATTAGACCATAGGGTTGGAGTCACCCAGAGCATGGTGTCATCCCCATGGACCTCCTTCCTGGATAAAAATTAAAAAACTGTATACAGTCATGTGTGGTAACTCATGGTGTCACTCCCATTGACCTTCTTCCTGTACAAAAATTCAAAAATTTTATAGACAGTCATGTGCGGTAACTCATGGTGTCACCCCCATGGACCTTCTTCCTGCACAAAAATTCAAAACTTTATAGACAGTCATGTTGGTGTCACCCCCTCTGATGGTGTCACCCGATATGGTCCGCACCCCCCCCCCCCACTCCCCTGGTAATGCTGCTGGTTTGGTGCATCAAGATCATAATGTAGATTCTTATAGGTTTTGTTTGGCATAATAAGATCAAGAAATGATAGATTCTTGTAAGTTTTTTTTAGGCATAACAAGATCATAATATGGATTCATATAGGTCATGTTTGGCATAACAAGATCAAAATATCATACATTCTTAAAGGTTGGATTTGGCATAATGAAATCACAAGATGATCATATTCTCTTATGGCTTATGTTTGGCATAATAAAATCATAATATCATAGATACATGTAGGCTTTATTTGGCATAGTAAGGTCATCATATCATGAATTCTTATAGGTTATATTTGTCATAACAAAATCATAATATCATAGATTCTTATAGGTCATCTTTAGCATAATAAGATGATAATATAAAATAGTATAGGATGTATTTTGCATAACAAGATTATAATATTATAAATCCTTGTGGGGTATGTTTGTCATAATAAGATATAATATCATAAATATCATAAATTCTCATGAGTTATAGTTGGCATAATAAAATCATAATATCATAGATTCTCATGGATTATGTTTGACATAATAAGACCAATATATCATGGATACTTATATGTTTTGTTTGGCATCGTACGATCATAATATCATTCTTATAGGTTATATTTCATTACAAGATCATCTCATAGATTCTTAAAGGTTTTGTTTGGCATAATAAGATCATAATATCATAGATTGTTTTAGGTTACTTTTAGCATAACAGAATCATATCATAGATTCTTATAGGTTTTGTTTGGCATAATAAGATCATAATGTAGATTCTTATAGGTTATATTTGGCCTAATAATATCATAATATGGATTTCTATAAGTTATGTTTGGCATAATAAGATGATAATATGAATTCTTATAGGTTATGTTTGGCATTAAAGATCATAATATCATAAATAGTTATAGGGTTTTTGGCATAATAATATCATAATATCATACATTTTATACATTACCATATGTTTGGCATAAAATGATCATATTATCCGATTGTTATAGGTTTTCTTTGGCATAACAAGTTCATCATATAGATTATTATAGGTTATTTTTGGCATGCAAAAATTACAGTACCATAGATAATTATAGGTTTTGTTTGGTGTAATAAAATCATAATATCACAGATTCTCATAGGATTTGTGGTATAACAAGATCAAAATATCATAGATTCTTACAGGGTTTTTTCTGCATAATAAGACCATAATATAGATTCTTCAACTTCCATCTGGTATAATAAGCTCATAATATTATAGATTTTTGTAGGTGTTTTTAGGCATACCATAGTTATAGGTTATGTTTGGCATATTAAGATCATGACATAGATTCTTATCTCATCTGTTTGGCATAATATGATCATAATAGCATGGATGCTTATAGGTTGTTTGGCATAACAAGATCAGAATAAGGTATATTATTATAGTTTATACTTGGCATAACAAAATCACTGATAGATTCTTATGTTTGTTTGGCATAATAAGATCATAATAAGATCATAA
The DNA here is from genome assembly GCA_016617855.1 of Megalonaias nervosa. Lineage (NCBI taxonomy): Eukaryota > Metazoa > Mollusca > Bivalvia > Unionida > Unionidae > Megalonaias > Megalonaias nervosa. Next base: position 18,783 of record JAECUM010036455.1, on the reverse strand, counting down.
TATCATAGATTCTCATAGATTTTAGGCATAATAAAATCATATTAGCATGGATTCTTATAGGTTCCGTTTAGCATAACAAGATCATAATACTGTAGTTTTGTATAGGTTATATTTGGCATATTAAAATCATATCATAGATACTTATAGGTTATGTCTGGTATAATAATAACCTAATAGCATAGATTCTTTTAGCATATGTTTGGCATAAAAAGATCATAATATCATAGATTCTTGTAGGTTATATTTGGCATAACAAAATCACAAGATAGATTTGTTTGCCATGATAAAATCATAACAAGATAAATTCTTTTAGGTTATGTTTGACATACTAAGATCATAATATCATAGACTTTTATAGTGTTACGTGTAGGCTCGTACAAATGTAACAGAAAAAAAGAGTGAAGTCAACAAGCTTCGTATATTTTAACAAAATAATTTATTTCCCTAGAAAACAATGTAAAAATTGGTAAATAGGACTTACAGTTTGTGAATATAATCCAAAATTTGATCCTAAGAATGAAAACACAAGTCCTATCACTAAATAGTTCTATCAGAATCCAGGTTCGAATCTCGACGACATACAAATATGGAAGGCGATGACGTCAGATGTGGTCCAATGTAGGAATATCAACAATTCCTCAATTGAATCACAGGTTTTGTTTCCGAATAATTCCAGAATTAATTTCCATGAATATCTTTCAGAATTATTTACAAGAAAGTCAACTTGTTGAGTTTCCAGGAGAATAAATTATTAAATCCAAAAATCAGATGAGAAACAAACAATCTGGCAACAAATGAAAATAACACCTTGTTCCTTCAAGATGTTAAAACGACTCTGACAGAAGAATATTAAGAATGCGTATTTAAATCCCAAAAACATCATTTCAAGTCTCGGTTGATGGGTCATGTGGTCTCTTACTACAAGAAATCCATCACGTACGCCAGTGTAGCCCCACTTAAAAACCAATAATATATAAACGTTGTTTACACATGGTGATCACGCAAGGAAAGTATGGCCCTGATACTGGCCAATCATTTTAACTGCCTGTTTACAAACTTACCCAACCTAAGACGAACTAGGTTAATTAAAAATAATTCTCATGTAACACGTTTTACGTCTTAGATAAACAACATTTTACTAAAAGAAAATATCGAATTACTGAAAAAGAATTTTGAATCCTTTCAATAATCATTACAATAAAATGTAATGAAACGAAAATAAAATAAAAAAGAATTTTAAAACTAACACATAAGCAGTTTAATTACATATACGTGACAATAGGTTTTCTTTTGGCATAGCAAGATCATAATATTAGGCATAGAAAGATCATGTTATCATAGATTCTTATAGACAAAACTTTACATAACAGGACAATAATATCAGCTTCTTATTTAATATCTTTGGAATAATAAAATCCTAATAGTATAGATTCTTGTTGGTTTTGTACGGCATGATAAGATCAAAACCTCTCAGATACATTTAGGTTATGTTTGGCATTGTAAGATCATAATATCATAGGTCCTTATAGGTTCTCTTGGTATAACAAGGACATAATATCGATTCTTAGAGATTATGTTTTGCATAGTGAAATCATAATGTCATAGATTTTTATAGGTTATTTTTAGCATAATAAAATCATAATGCCATTGATTTTTATAGGTTATTTTTGGCATAATAAAATCATAATATCATAGATTCTTATCAGTTTTGTTAAGTATAATATAATCATCAGAGCATATATTCTTACAAGTAATGTTTGACATAATAAGATCATAATAGCATGAATACTTATGGGTTATGTCTTTATAACAACATCATAAAATAGATTCCTGTAGGTGTTTTTGGTATATAAAAGTAATAAGAGAACTTCTTATTGGTTACTAATTCCATAATAAGATTATAATTTCATGGGTTTGAACAGGGTATGTTTGGCATCGTAATGTCATAATTGTGTAGATTCCTATAAGTTATGTTTAGCCTTATCAAATCACATATTTTCTTATAGGTTATGTTTGGCATAATAAAATCATAATATAGATTCTTAAAGGTTTTGTTTGACATAATACAATTATGATAGCTTAGATTCTTATAGGTTATGTTGGCATAATTAGATCATAATATCATATATTCCTATAAATTATGTTTGGCATAATCAGACCATGTATGAATACGTTCTTATACATTATGTTAAGTATAACAAGATTGTAATAGCATGGATACTTGTAGGTTCTGTTTTGTATAACAAGATCATAATATCATAGATTTCCTATAGGGTTTTTTTTGGCATAATATAGATGCTTCTATGTTTTGTTTGGCATAATAAGATCATAATATAATAGATTCTTATGTTTTTATTTGGCATAAAAAAGATCATAATAGTATAGATTCTTATAGGTTATCTTTGGCACAAATAGGCCATAATATTATAATTTTGTATACATTATATCTGGCGTAATAACATTCAAATAGCATAGATTCTTACAGGTTATGTTTGGCATAAGAAGATCATAATATCATAGATTCTTATACGGTTTGTTTGGCATAAGAGGATCATAATAGCACAAAAACTTATAGGTTATGTTTGACATAAGAAGATCATAATGTCATAGATTCTTATATGGTTTGTTTGGCATAAGAGGATCATAATAGCACAAAAACTTATAGGTTATCTTTGGCATAAGAAGATCATAATATCATAGATTCTTTAGGTCATATTTGGCATAATGAGATTATAAAAGCATAGATTCTTATAAATTATGTCTGGCATCATCAGATCTTAACATCATATATTCTTGTAGGTTTTATTGGCCTTAACAAAATCATAATATAGATTCTTATAGGTTATGTTTGGCAGAAGATATTATTATGAGTTTATGCTCTTAAAATAAATAACAGAAAAGAGTGAAAGACATCAAGCTTTGTAAAATTTAACAAATAATTTATTTTCCTAGCATACAAAATGAAAATGAGAAAAAATAACTTACAGTATTCCAAATTAAATCCAAAAAAAATCCAAGAATTACAGATACAAGCTCTAGTAATTTAAAATCCTGAGTAAAATTCAGTAAAAGTCCAGAATAAATTGAAAAACTGAAGGCAATGATGCGTCTGTAGTGGCTTATAAAGTGTTGATGTGTCAACAGTCTTTTGTTGAATCACAGTAATATAATTCCAGGTTAAAATTCCCTATAAAATCTAGTGAATATCTCCATCTAAGAATATTAACAGAGCACTTTTGTATTTCCTGAGAAAAGAAATCACTTGAATTCAGTAATTTAAAGAAATTAAAATTCAACCCAAACTTACTGGTCACAACATATAATACAACTTGATTGTGCTTAGACTTAAACCATATATGAAATAATCCTCTCAGCTACAAGATTATATAATTCTCTACTTGACCTCAGGTCACGATTAGCATTTTCTAAAAAAGACTATTGCCTAATGGAAACTAAACTTCTAGAAGGATCCTGATGTTTACAGAATAAAAACCATAACCTGGATTACACTCAGAAAATTCCCAAACCTAGACCCAAATAAACATATTTACTTCTTCTACTAATAATGATCCTGATATTAAGCACATACACATAGAGAATAATTTTGATATGTATTAGTTGTTTACAGAGAATAAAATAAAAAAGCCAATGAGGTCAAGCAGATATTTTGGGCAAGGTCAAGTCCAACATACAGTGTTACATTACAATAGCATGAAATGAAATAATACAAAAATTAAAAAGAACTAGCAAACTATGTAAATTATATATACATAACTATACATGTATTAATATCATAGATTCTCATTGGTTATGTTTTGCATAATAAGACCATGTCATACTCTTATAGGTTATGTTTTACATAATAAGGTCATAATATCAGAGTTTCCTTGGTTATGTTTGGCATAATAAAATGATAATATAGATTCTTTCAAGTTAAAGTTGGCATGACAGAATCATAAGATAAATTCTTATAACTAAATAAGATCATAATAGCACAGATTTATTATAGGTTTTATTTGGCATGATAAGATCCTAATAGCATAGATACATTTAAGATTTGTCTGGCAAAATAATATCTTAAATGTTAGAGACTCTTATAGTTAATGTTTGGCATAATAAGATCTTAATATCATAATATCTCATTCGGTTTATTTGGCATAAGAGATCATGATAGCACAGGTTCTAATAGGTTATGTTTGGCAAAACAAGATCATAGTAGTATGGATACTTATAGGTTATGTTTGGCATAACAAAATCATAAGATAAAGTCTTATAGGTTATGTTTGGCATAATAAGATCATGATATCATAGATTCTTGAAAGTTTTATCTGGCTTAACAAGATGGTAATATGAATGTTTGAAGGCTGTGTTTGGCATAATAGGATCATAATGTCATAGAATTTTATTGATTGTATTTGATAATAGACTGCATAGAACATATCTGCATTGAATAGATTCTCACACTTCACAGAACAAGAATAGATTCCCAGACTACATAGAATAGGAATAGATTCTCAGTTTCCATAGAAACAGTAATAAATTCTCAGACTTCATTGAAACATAAATAGATTCAAAAAGACTACATATAACAGGAATATTTTCTTAGACTACATAGAATAGGAATATATTCTCAGGCTACATAGCACATGAAAAGATTTTCAGACTACACAGAATATGAATAGATTCTCAGACTACACAGAACATCAATAGATTCCCAGACTACAAAGAATATGAACAGACTCTCAGGCTACACAGAATATGAATGGATTCTCAGACTACACATAACATGAACAGATTCTCACTCTACACAGAAAAGGAATAGATTCTCAGACTACATAGAACATGAATAGATTCTCAGACTAAACAGAACATGAATAGAATTTCAGACTACATAGAAAATGAATAGATTTACAGACTGCATAGAACATGTCTGCATTAAATAGATTCTCACAGTACATAGAGCAAGAATATATTATTAGAATATGAAGAATATATTCTCAGTTTACAAAGAAACAGTAATAAATTCTCAGCATCGAAATAGGAATAATTTCAAAGACTACATATAACAGGAATATTTTTCTGACTACTTAGAACATGAATATATTTGCAGACTACATTGAACATGAACAGGTTGTCAGCCTGCATAGAACAGAAATAGATTCTCAGACGACATAGAACAGGGATAGATTCTCAGACTACATAGAACAGGAATAAATTCTCAGACTACATAGAACATGAATAGATGGTCAGCCTACATAGAACAGGAATAGATTCTCAGCCTACAGAGAACAGCAATAGACTTGCAGACTGCATAGAACATGAATAGCAAATGAGAGTGATGAATCTTCAAATATAATTAGTACAAAAATAGCAATCAAGCTACTTGAACTAATCTATCATCATTCTTCCTGAAAAACATAATATACAACTTGTTTTGACATTGGTATTTATATCACATACACCTTTTTAACTATAAATTTTAGCAGGCATAAAATTTGAACAACGTAATATTTCATCTTTTCATCTTTTACTGTCTTTCATTATGCTTTTACATTTAGCTCATTACCAGAAGAATTTCCTTGCATGTGATATACATTCAATCATACCTAGAATCATGCAGCTTGGTGAGTGGATGCATCTTGATAGGTTTTTGCATCCTTTTAGCAAAATGAAGTCATTATAGCCTATATTTCATACTTAATGACTTTCTTCAACTATTGTTGCCAAAGTTTATTTTTTGGATGCTGTTTATGTTCCAGTCATTAAACTTGATAATTGGTCGCATCTGTATTAGTACTACACCCTTAAAACCAGTGGTCACTGTGACCTATATTTTGTGTTTTAATAACATGGTTTAATATTAATTTTATAATCAAATTGATTCATCCAAGACTTGTATACATCCTACCCTACTCAGAAAGCTGTTTGTGAACAATGCTGTTAAAAGTAGAACAAATGTTTTTTTGTCTGTATACTTTCCATTGTTTATTGTGATTTGTTACCCTCAGCATGTTGACTGTGTACTGTACGTATGAAGGAGTTTAGGAATTTGGTGAATGGACTGCATTCTGAATGCTTTTCTTGTGGGGCCTCACCTATTGTGATGTACAATGAACTAAGTACTGCTGGTTGTCACTCAAAGATGGCTCAAATCCCTGATTTTCACCCAGTAATAATAGATTCTCATGCAGACTATAAGAACAATGAATTAAACAAATTATTCCAAAAGCAACATTTACTAAAACTGTTCTTTTTGATTCCAGTCACAATAGTAAGGTGGGTAAGTGATTTCAGAATGTCAGGCTAATAGCTATTTGGTGCCAATTAAAAGTTTAGATTTCAAGTTCTAAAATGACTAAACATTCAAGTTAAAAATATAAAATAGTACTTAGGAATGGGTTAAGATAACTTTAGTCTGAATTTATTTTCTGCATGGGGATGTTAACAATGGCTACAGGACATGGGTGAAAATAGAGATGAGCCATTGATCACACTCTGGTTTATTAGCATTGATTACATTCTGGTTTAGTAGCACTGACTACACTCTGATTTGGTGGCATTTACACACAGTTACCTGTATACTAAACTAATTATTTTAGTTTTTGGGCTCTACTATTTAATCAAAAGTACTTTTTGTATGGTTGTTGTCAGTAAGCCTTTATAATCTTTTTATATTTTTAATTTCACAGGTAACCCAGATGTTCCAACCAACTTTATGGTTACTATAAGTGGTCAAGACTCAGTAAAACTGGAATGGACACCGGGCTTCTGGGGTGGAAATCCTCAGTATTTTATAATCCAGTATAGAATACTTCCTGATGGGGCCTGGGTGAAATTAGATGCAATTAGGGTTAGTGGGTCAGCCAAACAAACTGTCACCATAACTGGCATGCAGCAGAAAACAACATACAAGTTCCAATTGTATGCTGAAAATAGAAAGGGACCCACCCAGTGACAATACAAGTGTCATTGGGACAACTGCAGGTATTCTGATTTTTAGATGTTCTCATGTTTGGCTGTATGACTTCATTGACAGTTCATCATTTCCTCAACAATACAGCCAATAATGTGTTCAAAATGCTGTCTCAAATAAGAAAAAAACCAACAATAATTTTTATTAATAAAAGTGATCGTGGCATTAAGCCCACAACAGCAACAATTACACAATCTACCCATGACAGGACAGATAAAAGCTTATTTGTGTGTGTGTGTGTGTGTGTATGTGTATGTGTGTGCTTTCACTGGATATCAACCATTTGTTCTTCATAGGTCATAGTTTTTTTCTGAGAGGATTACATATTACATAGCACCTGCCTCAAGCCCAGGTGTACTTTGCTGTGTGCAGAATATTTTTCATAACAAAATAATAAAAACATGGAAGTTATCATATTTCCAAGGTCTTTACTTCCTTTTTCCATGGCTTTTGCTGGGGTTGACACGATGTTAAAGACTTGTAGTTTCCTTATTTAGATATTTATTTTGTTGGTGTTATTAGGTTCAATATTAATATTAAAAAAATTGAAGTTGTATTATTGGTTACATTTTTCACACATTTTTCATCCATTTAATGACCTTTTTAATTAAATTTAATTTAATTAAATGTAAATCAGTATGCCTTACTCTTCATGCTTTAACTTGGACTTCATTTAAATTCTTTTAGCATGCAACATTTATTGTTTCCATTATTATTAAATGTTTTTAAATTTGATTCACATAATATTGTTACTAAGGTGCAGAGAAACATAACCGAAAAAGGCTGCCAGAAAACACTTTTGGTATTTATTATTGTTGGGTGTATTATCAATGATTAAAGATTACTAAAAGAGCATAATTAAAAATATATATAAATGATCTTATAAATGAAATAATAAAAAATAGGCAAAAAATACCATGCAAAAATAAAATTAAGTTTAGTATATTTATATTTATAAAAAAGTTGAAAATCTTTGTAGTAAATGCGATTTTTTAAAAATGGGTGCATTTTTCACATGGTAGGATTTTGAAATGGAGCAATCTTCTGAAAAGTGAGAACATTTTTGACATGGTGCAATTTGGAAATGGGGGCAATCTTGTGAAAAGTGGGGGCAGTTTTGGAGGTGAAGTAAAATGTTTTTAAAGCCATATGGAACAAAACATGTGAAGAGATTTTCACATACTCAAGAAAAGGGCTGAGAGATTCATTCAGCTGAAGAGCTTGCCTTTCTGCATAGCAGCCTGAATTTCTGGAATTTTCACTTAATACATTGGATATGATCTGTGTCATATGTCTGCTGATTCTCCTGTGTTTACTCGATATGATTTATTTAAAAAAGACAATAACAGCTGATGAAATGTACTTTGTATACAAAATGCTATTACAAAAGAAATTGACCAGAATCAGTCTATCAATTGAGAAGCTTTGTTTTAATGATGTCAATATTATTTACTGGTTACAATATTCCCCTTTAATGTTTTTATGTAAAATCAGTATATATATATATATATATATATAAGACAATAGTCATTTCCAAAAGCTTGATTTTTATTTTGAAATATGTAATGTAAATTTGGTTTGTTGACTATCAAGAAATTGATTGAGTTTCTACTGCTGTATACTGTTTGTATGAGTCAATTGTATGCTGTTTTAATTTAAGAAAACAAATCAATAGGACTGACAAATTTATATATATTTTAAATATTTCTTTAGTTTTTTGTAACTTCATTTCACTGGTGTACATGCTTTAATATGTTATGTGAGACTTGACTTTTCCATGTTTAGAAAAATTTTCTTGCTTTTTTTTTTAGTATTTAATGACATTATTAAGCTGGAAGGTTTTTGATGCGAATTCTTCTGCAACTTTCTATGACATAAAACTACATTCTTTATGTAATAATAATAATAATAATAATAATAAAGACTTTATTTAAAGAGGGTAACTCAATTAGCTAAGAGCTAATCTACCTTGAGGCCCTCATACAAAGGAATTTATTTATTTTAGTTGCATCTCTGAAGCCACTGGATATACTGGGTTTGGAAGAAGGAAATAGAGTGGGCATTTCTAATCTCAACTAGAAAACTATTTCAGAGTAAAGTTCCAGAGTATTGGAAACTTTTTTTAAATAATTCCTTATTTGGTTTGTGAATTTTATACTGTTTGGTAGACATGGATCACAGGTGGGAAGTATTACCATGTAGCCTATACTGGAATAGCGATTGTAAATATTCAGGAGCACTATTATTGGATATCCTGTACATTAATTTGGCTTTTCTCAAATGGATTTGGTCTTTAATAGGTAATATTTTTAACTTCCCAGCTAAATTTTCCTTGCTTTCTTTCTGTATTGATATTAGCCCAAATGCTCTTTTTTGAAGATGTGCCAGCTTTGCTAAGCTTTTATCATTTGAATTACCCCATACTGTATTACAGTAGTCTAAACAGGGTTGTATGTAACTGTTATAAAATAGTTTTCTGTGCCTTTCAGGGAGAAAGTGTCTTATCCTACTGAGAAGCCATAAACTTGAATTGACTTTTTTACTGATATGTTTGATATGTTCAGTCCATGATAGGTTATTGTCTACCAAAACACCAAGTAGTCTATCATGACAGACCATTTGCAAATTTCTATCCTTCCATGTCCGACATAGTTCATCACTATCAAGTTTTGTCCTTTTTTGCTGTGTTGAGATGAGTAATATTTTAGTTTTACCAGTATTTGCCACCATGCCATTGCATGTGCACCAGTTGTCCAGTTTGTTTAGGGCATTCTGTAAAGAAATTTTGAAACAGTATTTTTGCAGTTTTTCTGTAAAATTTTATGACATCATACAATGGGCATATTAATGTTGTCAGTTTTCTGTATTTTTTGGTGACATCATGGAACTGGTTACCTCAATTAAATATTTCGGCCAATTTCACTGCATTTTAACAGGGGTGGGGTCTGCTGAATGTACAGGTTTCTGCGGTTCTTCCATGGCGTTTTGCTGAAGCCATGGACAGTTGTCCTTGTACAGGGTTACACGATTCTTCACAAAAAACATGGAAAAGTCTAAATACCCCAAAGTCTGCATGGAATTCCAAGGTAAGCTTGGAAAATGGTCCATGTTGTTTTTGTCCAAGGTTTTTTCTCTCTTTCCTTTTCTTAAATCCTGAGAAATGGTGTCCAAATACTCTGAGGTATTTTCAGTGGAATTAAACAGCAAGATCACAGGAAATGTACACCCGGGAGGGGAGTTGGCTTCACTTCATGCAAACCTGTACATCATCTGTTTTCTTACTACATGTATATAAAACACTGTTATACTTGATATTATGAAATTTGGCGAGTTTATATATCTTGATGAGTACTACTGTCTTAGCAAACGTAGGTCACTGACCAATATGTCATGCTTCAATAGCTTTGGTTAAGTGTAATGTTTTTAAAGTTTTTTTTAAGCTGTATCAATCAGAATCATCAAACAAGATAACTGTATGCACTTCTATTCATTCTATACACATATGATAAAGCACTGTCAATGTGACTTGCATATTACATTTTACTGGTATATTTTACATTTTGGGGATTTAGCTCAACACCAGATTGCTTTGTTTTGGTTATTAGCACCACATATGCAAATTGTGATGCAAAGATTTGTGAAATTTGGTGAGGGGATGTATCTTGATGAGTACTACACATGCATCACAGAAGCAGGTTACTGTAACCCATTCCTTATACTTCACTCTCTTGGATTCAGCCTCTTTAACTCAAATCCATGTAAACTTGTTTACCTACAAATAATAATACTCTTAAAATATAATCCATAATCACAGACAAAAATCAGCTATGCAATATGTTCTTTACAAAATATAACTTTACTCAGGCCCAAACTCCAACCCTCAATTATGGACAGCAGTCAATCACACAGTATAAACTAAATATATATAACAGCATGCATACATCAACAGAAGGTAATTGTGACCTTCAGTTAACATTTGACTGGCTCATGGTTCCTCTTGCATTGAGCACATAAGCACATTGCTGTTTATATATTTTAATATACTGCTATACCTGGAATAATGAAACATGGACAGAAGATTTTTTTTTATAAGTACTAAACTCAACTTAAAAGTAGTTCTCTGTGGCCAATATTTGACATTTTTACTATTAATATTATACTGCTATACACCTCTGTTAATATTATTTCTATAAAAATGTTACAGTGACCCATATTTTACATGGTACTGGCTTAGGTTAATTTGATTCACTTAGGTCATTACCACCTATATTTTTTGCTATGTTCATTGCATAATATCCTATATAAACATGGGGATGCAGCTTTATGAAACTTGGTAGTGGACGTATCTTGAGCCTTTCTGCTTAAAGAATTTTCTGAATTCATGTTTTGTGTTAATGCTTCAGTCCTTGGGTGTTGTTTATGTTCCATTAATTAAATGTGAAACTGAATCTAAGCCTAAAGAAGGCCACTGTGACTATAAGTTAATTATTTGTCTTTATGATCTTACTGATCTATCCATGCTAGACCTATATACATCCAAGCCAACTCTTAAGGTCTTTTCTTACCAATGCAGTCAGAATGAGGAATAAATATTTATTGAGAGATACACTTTCCACATTAATGACTATGCATTGTTTATTATGGTGTGTTACCTGCAGCAAGTAAACTTTGTAATGTACATGTGAGTGAGTATACTATTAAGTGAGTGGACTGCTTGCTGAATGTTTTTCATTTGAGGCTTTAAATGTAGTGGTTAATTAAGGTAATTATGGATGCTTGAATTATGTACTGCTGACTGTTACTGAAAACCTATTATTTTCACCTATTAATACCTGGCTTTTAATGGTGGACAATGAAAATAGATTTTTCCACTTGATTTTAAAAGAAAAAAATATAAAAAAAATAATAGCATTAATCCATTTATTATCAGCTTTTTACCTCCAATCTGAGGCTGTTTAAGCAAATGTTCATTTTTATTCTTTTATGTCTTTTAACAGTACAAAATTATGGTGTAGATGAGTTTATAGGTACATGGTGGTTTGATAATATGTTAGCACAATACTGGCCATAGAGTGCCAATTAAGAGTTAAAATTCTGAAATATTGAAGGTTCAGATGTAAATATAAAAGAGTGCCCATAAAATTTATATTAGTGAAATGGGCCAAGATCATTTTAGTCTCACTTTATTTTTGCATATTATTTACAGTGGCTACTGGAAACTAGTGAAAGAAGAGTTTATAATGTAAATATTGATTACACTCCAGTTTATCCTCTTTGTTTCAAAACTATAAAAGTTAAATCTGCAAGTATTATATCAGTTATTGCTAGAGTAAACAAAGCAATTTTAAAGCCAGCTTATTACATTATACCATGTTATTAGACTATCTGTAATACAAGGCAAACTTGTTTGGGTTTTTCTTTGCAAATGACTCATATGGTTCACAATCTATATGAAATTTAAGTTTGCTTGATTGAATAATGTTTAACGACTTGTTTCAACAGACTAGGATCAGATTGCTTTTTGCCTGCTGTAAACTATTTACAAAATTGCTTTAGATGAAGCAAGATTTTTTGCAATCTGAGTTCCTGGTGCAAAATATTACTGCAATTGTTTCATAGTTCACTCTAAGTGCTTTTATTTGACCTTCCATCTCATGGTAATTTTTCTATAACCTTTAGATGGAATTAATATTTTCTTAAAGTTCTTATCTAACCTGTAAAGTATCCAACTAATTGTATTATTTTACCTTCAGTACCTGGCAGTTCATTTGTCACTTTTAGTTTTATTTATTTCTTTTATGATACCTTTTTATTTCATTTATGTGCTTGTTAAACATTTTGGCATCTGATTTCACTGACATTATTTTTTAAAAATGATCTTACTACTTGAAAAAAAAAAAACAAACTCTTAACAGTCATCCTGCTAGTTGTGGAAATAAACTTTGTTCATGGCTTGCACTTGTAGTACAAAATAATCCTGTTGATTTTAGGGTCATATGGTCAAATATCAGGGTGACTCAGATTGAAAGAATGAAAATGGTTTCTGAATAATAACTAATTTTCCACTATCACAGTTACTGAATAGTCCATGGCTTGCACTTGTATTACAAAAGTATCCTATGTATTTGGAGTTCAAATGGTCGAAGTCCAAGGCCTCTATGACTAAAGAAAAACAATGATTTCCTTGCATCTGAGTGAGTTTTGTATCACCTACATATCACAGATTTTGTGGGTAGTTTTTGCATGTGATGTAGAAGCAGCTTACTAATTTTGACATCAAAAGGTCAAAGCTCAAGGTTGCTGTGAATGAACAAATAAAATAGTTTCCATACAATAGTATTAGTTCTGCTTCAGACCTTTTTTGATTTCTTGACCTTAATGTAAGGAAGAAGTCTATTGATTTTAGAGTAAAAAGGTCAAGAATCAAAGATCATGGTCACTGTGATGGAACAAAGCAAATGGTTTCCACACGATGACATTAATTCTATATTATAGACATGGAAAAAACTGTGTGAATGTCTTGTTCAAACTGTTAGGAGCAAGCCTATTGATAGTCAGACCACAAGGAACAAAGGCCAAGATCACTATGATTAAAGAAGGAAAAACATCTGCTAAATATTTCAGTCATCAACATGGTAGATTATAAAACATGGTGAGGACATAAGTAATTAAGTTGCCTAAATTGTAAACCAAAAAATATGAGGTTTTATAACTTACCATTCATGTTACCCTTGTAGTCTGTTTTTGAAGTTATTTTCCCAAAACCTTGGCAAGAGAAGATAATAAAACCTTACTGTACATCTAAACACCAATGGGCTGGAGGAAATGCAATGCTGAAATGAATTAAGACATTGGCATGTTGTGATAGTTTCTCACCCAGAAATGGAAGTGATGTTAAAAGTAACACTTTAATGCATAGCTACTCATTCTAGCCACATATCTAGTATACAGTTTCAAGAATACATTCCAAGTAATGATGGAGGAGAAGCAATGATATGTTGGGTTCTCATTATATCCCCATTTTGGAAAAGTTTCAGGAAATGTCTATATGTTTGGGTAAGAATGTTACTTTGATGTGCATGTGCACCAACCTCATACATGTATTTAGCTTACAACTTTTATTGAAATCCTTAATGCAGTGTTAGTGATGAAGCAATGGCAAGCTTTATCACAGCTGGGGTGATGGTCAGATGGACAAATGTACAAAATAATACCTAGACACAAATTAGTGACCTAAGTATGCTACAGTTATTTCAGTTATTTCAGATCTTCCCCAAAGAATCAAAACTTTAACAATTTTGCATAAAGTAAAGAGTTTGGCCTGAATTTATTAGAATTTTCTGACCCCTTCCTATAAAATTTATTTTCATATATTTATTGTTAAAGCAAGAATTGGTATGCAGCTGATTGGATGACTCTGTGCCATAATTATAAATAATTTAAATGACTGTTGCTCATTTTTGCAGGACTAAGTACATATGAAAGTCCTGAAACATCAGTTGCTGGCTTAGCTGGAGGCATAAGTGCTGGACTTGTGGTCATTTTAGTTGTTGGAATAGGTATGTTCCTTTGGAAAAGAAATCAACATGCAAAGCAAAATGAAAATGGTAAGAAAGATTGCCATCATCAACAGCTGAAAATATAAAATAAAAATTGTACATATAAAGGAATGGGAATAAATGAAGATAAACAAACAAGTTACACAATTGACTTTTGTAGTCATCATTATTAATATCTGAAATTTGTTTAACTAATAAACTTTTAGCCCAGTCATGCATAGTGTCCAGTTTTTTTTTTCCAATATGCTTTTTCTTTGTTTTTAAACTGGGACTGAATCTATATAGGGCAAGTTTAACAGCACAGATGAATGTAGTTTTTATAAAGATTCATTTTATCACCTTTGTTTATGTAATACTGGACCTACTTTTACCATATTCATTTGACATTTTTTCTTATATTGATATGTTCCAACTGTGTATCTGTCATTCTCTATCTATTGTGTCTATTTCAGATGTTTTCTAATATTGCCTGTCATTAATGTGTACTCTATTTATAGTGTCTATTACAACCTTTTTTGAGGTTTTCATAAGATTTAGAAAATATGATTATGTAATTTGCTGGTTTCAAGTCCAGACACAAGAGACCTGATGTAGTAATAATTGTGTAACTGCATGCCTATTCATATATTAATACATGTATAGCTATCTTTCATTCTGTCCATCTCCTTTGATTAGTAACTGTATGGACCTATTAAATTAATGACCATAATCTGCATTAATAAAAACAATTTTCCTGTTTTATATATATTATTGCAATTAATGTAGCATTTAAAAAAAAGCAAATAGTCATATGCCAAATTAATACACCTGGATACTAACATGCACATAACAAAATGCAATGCATCTGCATTTGAAGGGTTAAATCTTTTCCTTTGCATTTGAATTCTTGTGATAGTTGCAAGTCACATGAGGATCCACTTCAAATTTGTCATTGTTTTATAAAAATATGACAAAAGTATTTTTATTATCAGTATTATTATTGAAAGTATTATTTGTTTCAATTACAGACAAAGACGTAAAAATGGGAGATGAGGAAAGGTACTACTTGTGTATTTCTCACTTTCTAATATTTTACTACAAAAAAATGATACAAAATGTCAGTAATGGTATAAAAATAAAACTTAATTATGTATCTATAGAAATAAGACACATGTAGTTAAATTTCATTTTTCCATTAAATTATGATTATATGCAGTGAAATATACATTATTTTAGGTACATTATTTTGCAAATGTCTTGAAAAATTAATTTCTATTAAATTGTACATTTTGCTAATTTTGCTTAATTATGACTGTATATTATGGAAAGGATGGACTGGTGAATAGAAACCTGTTCCTGCAGATACATTATAAATGATCCCTTGAAAAATATATATGCAATTCCTATCATTTTGTTCAAATCAAATTACAAATTGCAAATTTAAATTACCGTCAATTTGGATTCACTCATATGTTGCAAATATTTGAGTTCAAAAATATCTCCAGTATTCAAATTAAAATATTTTGCATGGCAAACATTTAAAATAGAAATGCATCCAACATTAAAATGAATCTTATTCATTACATCCAGTAGACACATGAAATAAGCATACAGGTATTTTACAGAATATTTTATGGTTCTACAATAACCATAACAATGAGAGATTTTCATTGTGTATGTCTAAATCATCTTTTCCATTCATGTATGGCTTGGCTAGTGGATACACTCTTTGTGTATGTCTAAGGTGTCTTTTCCATTCATGAATGGCTTAGCTACACTCTTTTTACATGTCCAAAGCATCTTTTCCATTCATGCATGGCTTGGGTATAGTAAAAGCAGCCTGACTAGATACATCAATGCAGTGAACCCTCTTTGTTTACAAGCAAGTGATGGAAGGTAGTAATTATATATATTTCACATGAAAACTGGTTTTGAGTAACACAGTTTGAGTGACTAGGTCTTATATTATGATATATCCTGGACTATTTGGTATTGATGTGTCTAAATATTTACTTTTATCTTTTCAGAAGTATACTCCATTCATAGAGATATTTTAAAAAAGCATGCATATCAAATTATATTGCTACATTCCTTCCTGTTCTTATAAGCACACTTTCTGCCAGACACACCATCCCAGAAAGCTAATGTATCATGTCAAGTGTTTTGACACACTACATATGAATCTACTTTTGCCTGTCACACTGTTGAACATATCCAGTGTTTTACAAAATTTTTTTGCAGAGTGACATCAATAACACATAGCAAACTCAAGTTAATTTGAAAAATTACATCAAGAAACTTAACTTTTATAAAGCTTTTCTTATATTCATTATAATTTTGGTTTGGAGAAAAATTTTGCCTCGATGACAACAGAATCAAATCAGAAAATATCAAGATATTATTGTACCAAAATTGTTTACTTGTAATAAAAAATGAGATTGAGCATATGTCCTTTGTTTAAAAAAAACCCCTTAATTCTCAGTACGAATATGCAGAACCTCAATCCTTGAATGTACTGTAGTCTTCATTTGCTTCCATAATATCTTATTTTTCTAGAAGTGCAAACAATCATGGAATACATAAAGTTGCAGTTCTTAAAGGATAGTTTAAAATGTAATGTTATCTTAAAATTGCTTATTTGTCAAAAGAAAATCCTAATATTTTGGTTTAAATAGACAAAAATGTAGAGGATGTTAATTTAAATATGAAACATATTGTAAAAGTTTGTTTCTTGCAAACTTGCACAAACTATAATAACAAAGAACCACTTCTTAGCATCAAATCCACATAAAACTTTATAATATTGTATACTATTATATACAGTATTGCTGAAGAAGTTAACAGCTGTGAATCAAGTTGGTATTATGTGTTGAGTAGCAGACTCAGTGCCTATCATCGTGGGTCATTGTTTTGCCTTGTCAAAATAGTTGGTGAGGATTTTTATGAGGACTTAATAATTGAAATAATGATGAATATTTAAATGGAATTTTTCTCATGATATGTATTGTTGTTTAATTTCACAACTGATAATGATAACATTTTCAAAAACATTTTCTGTCTTTGTGACAAGGTGTTGATGAGTGTAAACTACTTGTGTGGTTTACTCATATCATTGAAAGATGTATTCTATTGATAAATGGGAGTTTATGACACTGCATCAAAATAGGGCTGCATCAATATACAAAAATGTATTGCATTTAACAATATATCAAGATCCATATATCTGAAAATAGCTACAAAAATCAGTTACATATGAATAAATTGTTAGCTAAACATCGACATCGATCCCACTAGATACTAATGTGGTAATGACATTCAAGAACTGTAAGATCTAATTCAACATAACATTTTCAACAAAGTTTTTATAAATGTTTTAGCTGAGCAAATAATTCAATTCACACAAACCATATTGTTAATATTTGTCAAATTACTATTCTTTCATGGTAAGATGGGCAAAACATGCTCAAATGAAAAGAACAGCTCTTACAATGATGAGAATAATATATGCTGTGCAGCACATCTTTTGTAAAATATGCCACTTAAGGTGCCCACT
Source organism: Megalonaias nervosa (assembly GCA_016617855.1). Lineage (NCBI taxonomy): Eukaryota > Metazoa > Mollusca > Bivalvia > Unionida > Unionidae > Megalonaias > Megalonaias nervosa. Next base: position 719 of record JAECUM010036455.1, on the reverse strand, counting down.
ATAAAAACCTAGCTATGTGAGATCTCTCTGTTTTGCATCCAGTATGATCTGTGCAGCAATGTCAATAACATTAATATTTTAAGGTCCAAGTCTACCACTGCACACATATATTTCTTGTAAACAGCTACATTATTTTTTTCTGGTAATTATTATCAGCCAATCTTTGGACTTCATTATTTTTAACATGTTATTAAATATATGACACTGCACACAGACTGGTTCCTTAGCTCATTAACTAATTTATTGAGTGTGAGTGAGTGGTCACATAGTATGTACCTGCCCAGGATATAACAAAAGTTAGAGACTGCTTCATAAGACAAAAAACATACCGGTAGCTCATTTTTCAAAATGAAAGTTAGAATATTTTATGTGTATACCTGTAATATATGAAAATTTAATTAGATTATCAGGATTAATTATTAGGTGTATTATGTGTTCTGCATTATGTCAGAGCTTCATAATGTTATACCCAAGCCTTCAGGATGAAAGATGGAAATAACATGTTTTAGGGTCATATTGAAATCCAGCCTTATAAACATACAGGTACATAGATGCAAGGACATCAAACAATGACTTCATACAGGATGCTTTAATAATAACTGCTTCAAACAAACACATGAATATGTATAAATTATTTATGTATGTATGTGCTATACATTTGTTCATGGCAGTTTTCTGTTTTAAGTAAGGTAACTTTTTGACTATTATAACAGTATTTG
>JAECUM010036454.1:0-13384 GCA_016617855.1 Megalonaias nervosa | reverse complement strand
GGGTGTATGATAGGAGAGTGTATTTTGTCTGTTGTGGATATCGAGGAAATACTCCGGGTCCCCCCAATTAAATAGCATCAGTCGCCAAATGCAAGATAATATCTTTAGCATTTTTTGAGACTCGAACACGCGAGAGAGTCTGTAGAGCTTCGATCTACGTCCAACCGTCTTACCATTTCGGCCATCGTTCTCTTATCAATAATACAGTTAAATTTAAGTAATATATAAAATATTTGCTGCTTCACTAACAGCGGCTTACAGAAAACAGATAGATCACTAAATAATTAACGAAAACGATTGTCGTAGGACTGAAACATCATTTCTGTCTAAAATGAGATTTTATAGTTTCCAAAAAATATATATTATAACACTGAGTCTATACGTAAAGCCGTAACAGCGGATATTGATTTAGTTATATAGCGGTTCTTAAAATAACTTTACGCACAGCTGTTATGGAATAATCAATATGCAGCCAAAGTCTTCTAGATTTCATTGTGCACGGATTTTATGTAAACAAAAAGAATATAATATTATAGACATCCGGATATTGTTATAATAAAAACGCTCTATGAGCGTACATACAGGTTTATATTTAGTTCTTCGTTCCTCGTGTCCAGAATTCTATTATTTTGGTCTGTAAGTTTAAAATGTATTCTTGATAATAACGGATTATGAACTCGCAGGTACACGGGGTTAATTGGCTCTGATACAATTAACGAACCGGGAGGGACCAACGGACTAAAACTGAATAATATGTACCCTTGCTCCGCAGTGCCACTGCGGTGGCTAGACTTAGAAAGATCTACCTGATAGCTACCTTCAATAACATCACATACCAGATTGATTGCAATTGTTGTTGTTATATTTACAATACCTGGCGATATATGACGTCCGGCATCAAAGGGATTGTTATTGTGTTTTAGTATAACCGGTGGTGGGGCTATTTTTCTCCACGATTCAATTACTCCTGGATAATATTCTTCAATAAGATTATTTAATGATTTCTTCATTTCAGCGTTATTTAAATCTGGTATAACAAATGTTCGTAAATCTTTTTCTGTTATTTTATAATGATTAAGAAATACTTGTTTAGATTCTGGATTTGTGTAACGATTTCCATCGAATTTAGTCGCAGTGTTTATAATACTTCGATTGACGATGTATAAATCGAATAAGATACCATTTAAATGTTTTATTAACTCGATTATTTGCTGCTTTACACTTTCATTATAATGTTGTGATAATGAAATAAGTAAATTTCTTAAATCATTAAACGTTTTATCGTATTCGGGTTTAAGAGTATCTAAAAATGTTTAATAAATCTTACATCAACAGTATAGGAACTAATCTTTGTCCTGGTGTCTGTGTTAATAATAACTAATGCTTTATTCAACTTGGGGATCCTTTTACCGTCAAAATCGGTAAAGTAATATCTATCGTCGTTTGGAAATCCAAATCTTGTATTACTCCATGGTTGTTTTCCTCGATATTCTGGATCTTTAATGAATTTTTCTTCACTTGTTTTAAACTCATCTTTCGTTGGTTCTGAAACTCCATTATAAACCGGTGCGACTTCAGGCCATCCTAACACTGATCTGATCGAACTCTGATAAATATTTACGAGGTAATCAGGAGAATTTATTTCAATCGCCGCTGATTGTGTTGGTTCATGAACAGTAATCGCTATTTTAGATTCTTTCCCTGTGATAGATTTAATTCTGCGTTGGAATTCATCATTAATCTGTTCTATTTGATAACTGCCCGTTGAAATTCCAACAACCTGCCAATCAGGTGTTCCATCGGTTTATTTTTATTCGCAAATACCAGTGAATTATTTGGTTGTTGTCCACCAAACGGTTTTGACCTAATATTAGGCCAACTATAATAAACTCGTAATTGCGCTAATGCTATTTCCTTTGCTGGAATTGCAGTCGGAAAATTAACGCTAAATTCAGGATTGGTTGAACTTAATGATATCATAGTAGTTTTTGACGGCGTTGTATTAGCTACGATCTGCTGAAGTAATTCGCGCGACTCTGACATTATTATTATCGTTATTATTTAATTCTTCATCTTTCCGTTATTGTCACTAGCGATTATGAATGCTTCATCGTAGGTTTTCATTATCGTTATGAACTCCTCATCGGATATTTTACCATCACTGAGATACGCTGAAATATACGAGCATAATTTAGTGTATGCGGTTGTTGCTGTGTGCAATTTCATTATATACTCGTTTAGTTTATCATTCGTACACGTAGATATTTTTTTAGAGATAATACTGAAAATACCTGTGCATGTTGTTGCCGTTGAAACTATAATCGTTACAACTGCAGGCGCCGTCATCGTTATTGTTGATAATAATAATCCAGTTCCAGCAATAACAGCAGAAACCGAGTATACCATTATATCAATAACAACCATACGACGACGATATTTTTTTACCTTTATCCTGTAATCGTCGATGATATTTTTTAGTTTAGTTTGACACTCACATACTCGAGCGTATCTGTGACGTTGAACGTCGATAAATGACTCTTGATTCATTATACTTATCTAGGTAACTAATTGAGGAGTTTCGGCTACAAACTCAATACACCACCAATAATCTGCTGTGGTTAACTTTTTATCATCCGCTATCAGCATAAACGTTTCTTCAGCATCTTTATTTAACACTATAGACACAATTCCAGAAAAATCATCGGTTGAATAACGCCATGGAAATGTGGTAAATATACTGAATTTTGCACTACTAAAAACAGATAATCTGTATACACCAGTAACCTCTGCAGTGTGTTTAAAAGTGTTATTTTCCGGTGTCCATGTTGCTTTTCCTGATGCGACTGTGTACACGATATTAATGATCTGCTTGTGAGGAATTTTAACGAGATTAGTTTTTTGAATAATATTAGGAATACCACTAATGATATCGTTGAGTCTTGCGTTAATGTCAGCGAGATTAATAATAACAGTTGGTAGAGTTCCAAAAAATTCGTTAATATTTCTGTTTACATTTCTACGAAAATTTAGAAATGTTTGTACATGATTAAAATATTCAGTTCTAAATGTAGCAATTCCATCATTGATTGTCGTTAACGAAGTCATTATTGGAATTTCCTTATCGTCGACGTATTTCTTCGTTGCAGCGTCGAAATCTGTTTCTGGTGTTCTGAGATTATTAATACCATTATTATTCATGTCGAGAAATGCACGCATTATACCACCGCGCACTGACACGTATTTGGATTCTTGATCATCGACGTATTTTTTTGTTGCTGCGTCTGTATCTGCGATTGGATCTCCAAGATACGTAATTTTTCTTCTTGACATAATAATGTCACCGGTAAATACATCACCAGTTTTCTTAACATAATCGTTAACCGACTTACCGGAATCCTGTATTTTACCCTGATCAGTGAAAGTAACGACATTATTAACAACCGCGTTTGGAATTCGTATAAGTACATCTGGTAGTTGTATATTACTCGTTTTTAATCGTCCTTGTTTGTCCTGAAAAACGACGACTTCATTTTGATCCACACTTGTGATATTTAATAAATCATCGATTTCATTTCTGAGCTGATCAAGAGTTGCATATTTAGATAAATCGAACTTCTGAGTTTTACCTAAGGATCTTCCATAAATATCTACCATTATATTTACTGATATCAGTTTAAGTATTATGACGTAGTGTAGTGAACGCGTGTACGACTTTATGAGGCGGTGCTGTTGATTTTGATACAGCATCAAGCATAGCGAGGGTTTCACGGCCGCATATTGGAGGATCAGTTATTTTTGTGTCGGTAGCGTTGAATACCAGATTGGAGCAGTATTATTGCTAACGTAATGAAGAAATTCTTTTGGTGGTGCTAATCCATACGAATCGAAATAAATAATTCCACGTGGATCAATTGCATATGCGACCCAGTGCGTACCTGGGCCAGAGTTTTTATCGAGATTAATGATACCGGTTTCATGTTGCATTGCAACGGTAGGTAATTGATCGCGCATAAAAACACCTCTGAAATTTTTTATTTTTAATTGCTTAGCAGCATTAAGTAAATCAAAATTGGACATAGGAGATATTAGTAAACTGTCCCTGGTAATCTTAGGCCTTTTCCGTACCAGTGTGGGGTCCCTGGCAATCTTAGACCCCGACCGTATGCTGGGCCTGATAATCTTAGACGGCCCGGCTGTGGCACGTTTGGTGCTCTTAGACGTCTTCCGTGTTGTTTTGCCCGTGATCTTTTTTTTGAACTTTCTGCGTGTATAATTCCTTGACCCGTTGCTTTCTTTAACGCCATTTCAGCAGCAGTTCCAACAGCACCTAGCGCAGCTGCCTTTGCAACAGCTGGGACTGCAGCTGCTATTAATGCTGGTATTGCTGCAAGAAGCGGAAATATACCACCCGTTTTAGCAATATCTTTGATGGCGCCCGCAGAAAGATTAAGTTTGACGCCTTTATTTGATTTTTTAGCATCATTGAAGTTTTTAAACTGACGCTCGGTCAACGACAGTTTATTTGCACCGGTCATCTGTTCTCGCTTTAGCGATATTTTTATTCCACAATTATTTTTTGATGCTGATTGCAGCCTTTTAATCTGACCAGGAGTCAGACTCACACTAACGTGATGATATGACATTATTAATATTATACTGATTTTAAATCAGGTGATCTAATTACATGTTTTCTACTGGAGCATCAATAACTCTCATTCGTCCACCAACACCTTCGAGTAACATCGATTTATCGCTGAGTATAACAGCAATTGCTCTGTAATTAACAATAGCTCCTCGAGTCACACGAGCTCGAAAATAAATATCAACTACTGATTGTCTGGTTAAATCTAAGTGTTCTAGTGAAAAGTAATAAATCGGATACAGCGTTGTAAAATCTAACTGCGATATTTGTAAACCAGTATCAACATTTTGATCACGACCCATGAATGTCATTAATCGATGATATGCACGTGCTACATGATTATTTGCAAAATTCAGTAATATATCCTCGGATGGTTCTTGATGTCCATTTATCCTTAACGAAACCTCAGAAACACCGAGTTGGTCAAATATCATGTGACTATGTGTTTGCGAGTTTATTCGTGCAGTATTTTGAAACGCAATAAATATGTGTCGTGGTGCAGAAACACCTTGCTGAGAAGCTATCTGCCATATAAATAAACCATCAATTGCACTCTGAACAGCATCTGTGGTCATTGTTAACCATGACAACGTTGATTTACCGCCTTGACTCATAAAAGATAGTAACCGATCTTCTTCAGGTGTCGAGGGAGTCATCACTGGCATCCATAGTGAAAGTTTTGTTAGTACTACTTTGCCATGAAGTGCCGCAGTTGCAGCATCATCAGCTCCCACAGCGTGCCACATTGCATCATTATCATCGCCTTTTCGCACAAGTACAACTGTGTGTTTGGCTCCAAAAATAACCTTTCTAACATTTCTGCAGAATCCAAATATGTGTGACAGTGGAATTGCACAAGAAAACCTTTCATCATCACCAAGCATTGCTCTACGAGATGCGAATCCCAAGTTGAAATTTTCATTCATCGATACAACTGTGTCCCCAGCTGCATTTAGTGTTACATTCCTCTGTTCGGGTTGATCAGTTGTGTCCTTTGCAAACATCATTGATGGGCCAGCCGATCTTGAATAATCATCGCTGTATCTAGCCAGACCAAGTATTGTTGTTGCAACGTCAACGTCTTTCTGGATTGATTCAATATTTTTTCCATCAATCATGTACGTAGCGCTATCAAACAAAGCCATAATACCGTTATTCACAAAACCAAATCGATCACCAATTCCATAATCTGTGTTATCTGTTTTTAAAAGTCTACCTTCGACTTCAATAAATGCTTCAGCGGGTAGGAAATATCTACTTGTATCCTGAACCTGTAGTTCGATTCGTCCACGCTGATCTGGAATTCGTGCGTCGTAAGAATAATACTGATAATCGCGCACAGACTCATCTTTGAGAACTGGTGCGTCCATGTCAAACGCGGGGTCAGATATGCGCTTAAACATCTTTATTATTATCGTCTTCGTCTAACTCGAAGACCACTACCTGCTATCAGACTAGCGGTTATATTTTTTTCCTTCTCCGACATCTGGATATCAGCTAACTCCGCTAGTTTTTGATTAGCTGCTTGATTTATTATTTTACTTACGCTTGCGGGCATCACTTCAGTGCTGGGCAATTTCACAGGTTGAGATCGGACCGGTCTGCGTATTAATCGTGCTAGTCTATCTTTGATCGCTGAGAATGCTTTGCTAGCAATATTACCAACAGCGCTTATACCTTTTTCACGAACAACATCAATAGCTTTCATTCCTAGTTGCTTTGCAATCGGTATTGCTTTTGGGGCTATTCTTGTAAACAGACCCTGAACAACATCACCTAGTCCATCTCCGTAGGTTGCTCTGTATACAGGTAATCGAGAGTTTATTACCCTGACCATGGTAGGTCCACGTTGAGTACCATGCACGATCATTATTATTATTAACTGTTTTTATTACTAATTGTATCTAATCACTGTAATAATCGTCGACGATTTCATTAATGAGGGATCGATACACATTAATATCCATAATGCCGCCACTAAATAATCGTTTACAAATATCAGCTACTTCATTAATGATTTCTGGGGAATTATTACCAGCTCTTTTTCCTCCGATGAGGATTTCTAGTCGATCGACATCAGCGAGAACGTTATTGGGACAGGTAATAAAGCCACTTCCTAAACCACTTCCAGTTGCGCCAGGATCTTGATATTCTTTTTCTTTCTCTGTTGTTCTAACTGGTTGTCTTGGTGATTGAATTCGTTTCATCATTTCTTGAAATTGTTGTTCTTGTTGTTGTGATGATGGTAGTGGTGATTGCTCAAATAGTTTTAGTTCTTGTTGTCGTTGTTGTTCTATTGTTTTTTGTCGTTCTTGTTCTCGTTGTTGTAGCTTTTGTTGTAATTGTTGTGATCGTTGTGGTGATGATAGTTTAAATTGTTGTGGTAATTCAAATTGTGGTGGTTGTGATAATCGTTTACTTTGTTTAACCTCTTCTATATATCTATGTACATCCTCATCAAATCTGTTAAAACTCATAATATCTTCATTAGATCTGATTTCTGGAGTATCAGTAGCGACGCGATATATATCCCTGATCCAATTGTCAGATTTCAGAGATTTAGCGTGTTTTGGTTTTACATATTTTTTTCTTTCATAATATCCAAACGCGGCAATATCAAATAATTGGTTTGGATCCTTGATAGCAGCAATACCTTCAGGTGTAAATTTATCTATTATATTAGTTCTGGTTCTTGGTGGTTGTGGTGGTGCTTGTGGTGGTGGTTGAGCTGCTTGAATACGACCAGCAATATAAGCAGGCAATGTTGCAAGAGCTTGTTGTGTTGCCTCAGTTGCTGCAACAATTTTGTTCGTTGGTTCGACAATCGGTTTAAATAATTTTTCTGTACCTTCTGTAAATTCCACCTGAGACTCCTGACGCGATTGTAGTTGTTGCTTAACAGAATCACGAACAGGCAGATATTTTTTAATTGCCTCTAGTCGCTCTCAAGCTAATTTAGCTGAGTGTGGTTCTCCAATACTCATTATTGATAATATCTATACTGGCTGTTTAATTTATAGCAGCAGAGAGGGTGGACGACATACGCGTAGTGACCAGCACGTGAAAAATCTGGTCAATTAAAGAAGTTTTCATTATTAAGGCAAAAACTTCTTTTTTCAGCCTTCGTAGGAACCCTTAATTTTCAAAAATAAGGTCTCTACAAAGTTGTAGGGATCAGCCTCTCTGCTGCTGCAATAGAGCAATTGATTAAAATTGTAATTACTTCTGTTATGTTAACTGGAAGATCTCCGTCATATGATAGACTTTGTCCTGCCACATTGCCATATTGTCGACGATTAAATCCTAGCAACGATGCGATACTAGTCGCTGGTAAAAAATCGATTATCAAATTATTTTTAATGTGATTCTGGCTCGTGGCGTATTATAGTTTGGGGTTAATTCAAAAATGTCTGCGGCAGTGTATTTTGTTATCAGCTCTCTTATCGTTTTGTTGAGATCAGTTACTTTATATGCTCTCTGTGGTATTTTGACTGACACCCAAGCACCAGAATTAAATGTAAAGTCGTCATTGACATTTGTTTTTACATTTGCCATAGAATGCCATACCGTAGCAGAAATTAATTCAATTTCGTACTGTTTACCGGGATCCAGTATTATTGGCGGATCATAGTGGACAGAAAAGTTTGCGCTGTCACTCGTTGTTTGTGAAGAGTCAAGTAATAGTGTTGTTGACATTTATATAAGATCGCCATGTAAAATTTCATACTCGTCTCTTGTTAGTAATCCACTCGATCTAAGATTATCTAATATGTCCACTATCTCGCCGTCGATTTCAGTACCTGTATTACCTGCTTCTTTTGATGATATTAATAAGATAAGTCCGTCAACCAGTTCGGCGTTTGATGTAAAAACTTTAACACCTGTTCCAGTGATTTCCTCTTGTATTTTTTTTAATCTCGTTCACTCTCGTACTTATTAAATAGTCTTTTGAAATTCCAACCTTTACCTTAACCTCCTGGTCTACCTCGATACTACACTGCTGTTCGAAGCATTACTGTAGAAATAATTACTTTTCTTATAATATCATATGCTTTTAATAAATTCCTTTCATCTCTTATTTTTTTTATTTTTTCATCAGCATCTAACTCAGATTTTATAGTTTCTGTTAATTTTTCTGTTAAATTTTCAAATTTTTCATCTGGCCATTTTCTAATATTTTCAATGTCTTCGATATCATATTTACCAATAAAACCTTTATATTCTTCGTCTGATATTTTAATATGTGCATTTTTCTCTAAAATCTTATCTGCTCTTCGATAGGCATTATTTTCACGGTTGATTCAGTCATTATGTTTTGTTGCTCAGCTAATTCCTTAGTTCTCCCAATCTTTTCTTAAGCAGCTTGAGATGTTGCAACCTTTTGATGTAATTCATTTTTTTGATGATAATTCATTATTTATTTTTATACGCGATATAAAATTTGTTATAGATACGTGTCAATACAACAAGGAAACATTTTATCCGGATCACGCGCTAGTTTATCAAATAAAAATAAATTGTATTTGTCTTTAGTTGCATGATGACATAATTCAATAAATTTTTCTTTTGTTACGTCATCGCACTGCTCGTTTGCAATATCTCTCACATCAACATTATCCCTTATTTCGCCTAATAAATCTGTGAAAAGTTATAAAAACCTTGTGCGAGATAAATCGAATTACATTTTTTGTTACGTGATAATGAAAAATACGACTTAATCTTATTCATCTCCTCGTTGTTTTGCGGAATATCGTCAAATACAATTATTTTATGCTCGGACGAATCAAGTTCGTTGACAGGAATTAATTCCTCTGGATGTTGTATTAAAAATATATCGTCGCCAACGTCAAGCTCATCACGAAGTTTATCGTTGTATTCGCGTAATAACTCGTTTTTGTCTTGTTGCGGATTAATTGTGTAAATATATACCTTATCGTAGTTAAAGTTATCGTTGAGTAAGAGATTTAGCAAAAGATTTGTTTTACCAGAGCCTGTACGACCAACAATAAGATAATGACAATCTGGAATTTCGTTATTGTGTTTATGTTTGATTAATCGTTCGGTGTCAAAATTTAATATCGATGACTTCGCCATTGTTGTTATACAATTTTATTTATATAATTTACATAATATGGCCTATTACACAAAGTTTGGAACAGCGCTTACAGGATCTATTTCCACTGACGAACCAATAATAACTGAAACGTCATCGTTAGTAAAAAAAAAAAACCGGCGACGCAATGACAGGAAACCTGTTTATGTCAAATCAACGAGTTCTAGGTTTTAGAAACAAATTATCCGCCAATAAAGGTTTTTTGATACACATGCTGTTAGTTATGCACAACTTAAATCTGTTGACGGTAACAAACTATCACTGACAGGAGGAACTTTAAGCGGTAACTTGGATATGTCAGGAAAAAAATAACAAATTTAGAAACCGCGTATCCGCCAGCAAACTTAAATCAAACACAAGCGGTAAGTTATTTGCAGTTGAAATATGTGGATAATAACAAGCTTGACAAAACCGGTGGAACGGTTACAGGTAATATTAATATATCCAGTAAAAGAATTATTGGCTTGGAAACTGCGTATCCACCAGCAATTGTTGATAATACACAAGCTGCAAGTTATGCGCAAGTAAAATCCGTCGACGATAATAAACTTAACAAGGCTGGCGACACAATGACAGGTAACCTTGTGATGAGCAATTAACTCAAAAATAACTGGATTACCGACAACTTCACAACCAGCTGATGATACTGATGCTATTAGTTACGCTCAGTTAAAAAAAGAACTCACCCCGTATTTTAAACGATCCGTTGGACCAATGTCAGGTAACATAAATATGAGAGACAGAAAAATAACAGCATATGTTCCAGTTAACCCTGATGATCTGACAAATAAAGCATACGTTGACAGTGTATCTGGTGGTGGTATAAAACGAACCAAAAACAATGTTGGGTATATTCCAACACTTTTTAAGGCAACTAAAAACCAAGTTGGGTTTGAGGTAAGTGCATCATCATATTATCCTGAAAATTACCCTCATTACGCTTTCTCTGATAGAAAGAATGGACTGCTAACGGAGAAGTTGGAAATTTTTGGATTAAAATTAAATGTCCCATTGCAGTCGCTATCTGGCAATTTCATTTGCGAGGTCGATTAAACTCTAGTGTTGGTCGAATTTACAATTGGCGATTGGAAGGATCAAACGATGATATCGACTGGGTAATATTATACAGTACAACAGACACTTATATTTCAACAACACAATATTTTACGATTCCGACAGAAAATACTGTCAACAAGTACTTGTATTTTCGAGTTTATGTTATCGCTGCTAAATTTTCGTTTCCAGGACTGACAGTATTTCAAATATACACCCTTGATGATCAGATTTAATCTAACGTTGTAAAATAATGTCTGAACCAGCAATTATAACCGTTGCAAGAGAATCTTATAATAATATTTTTAACCCCGAAAAATAGGTTGGGGAGAAATCACTAGCCGCACGTGCGATAAATATTATGAAAAATTTTCCAATTCTAGTGATAAACTCTCCATTGCCAGATGAAGAAAAAAAAAAATCATTCTTGTTATGCACATGCGAGTACCACAACTGAAAAAAAGCAATATAAAACCTTGATATTATAAGCAGATACTGTCATCCTGATGATTGTCTAGAGGAACAAATACAAATGGAAATCATGTTTAAAAAAATATTGCTTGAGCTTGATTTTAAAAGTATAGATTTGATAATGAGATCAGGTTTATTAAAAGCACAAAAAGCGCAGGAGGAACAACAAATAAATGATAGTCATGATCGTCTCCACAAACTAGCGGAATCTAAGATAATAGGAATAAAAAGGAACAAGAAGTTATACAATAGTTTTTAAAACGAGGAATTTTTATGTATCTCGGTATCTACTACCACGACAAGGAAACATTACTTACAATCGCTAGTATGACAGTGGATACGGAGTTAATTATTAAAGCGTACTCAAACGCACTTCTACCAATGATTCGTAAAAAAAACAGAATTTGATCCGATTATTGTTAACAAATCTCTAGCGATAATCAAAGATTTTGACAATGAAATTAGTGATCTCAGTGATGATAAGTGAGAAAAGTTTTTTTAAGAAGTCGATCAAAAAATACTTAAATCAGATATTAATTCTTATTACGATATAGGTGAAGAACACGAAGTTCTACTTCCATCACTCCAACGCTCTAGACAATTGTCATTACGAACTTATTACAATGAAATCGAGAAAATATTTACGCAACCATACGAATTTTTATTGTCTAAAGTAATTGCTGTTACTCTTTTCCCCGTTGAACAAGGCTCACTCCGAAGATTAATGCTGTTAAAGTTCGTAGTCGCATATGGAATTATCAGACAACATCTTGTCCTCAGAAATTTTACTTTGGATCAAATAAGCTTGGTATTAGGCTTTATTGATGAAACAGAAAGAGAATACAGTAATTTGGTGAACGAAATAGATTTGTATAAACGTAAAGTAGAAAACGAGTTTGATTCCTACAGCTGGTTAAAGAAAAATGAGGTGCTAAAAGATGAAAGATATAAGGATAATTCGTCTGATGTTTGACAAGTACAGAGATTTTATAGCTGATCCTAACAATAATAAGTTTCTTGAGTTTTTAGATTCGATTGTTGGTGCTAGAGTTTTTACTATCGTGTAAAAACTGTAAGCAAATATTGTATAATGAAAAAACAGATCATCGATTTCAATCATATTTCAGAAGAAATTCCAAAACAAGATGTTGACCTCTAATGCAATATTACAGATATTATCATAAAAACCTTTGGTGTGTAAAACAATGTTACAAGTATTACAGTAGAATAATTCGAGTAATATCATATTTACCACTGCTCATGACAAACTCTAGTATAATTTCAAGTGGTGCATCATTAAATCCGTTTTTGTTAATAATATCTGGTGTTGGTGTTGAGAAACAAAAAATGCTTGTAAAACAGCAAGTATCACTTACAAAATTTTGCTTGATCAGATAAGATCTTATTTGCGAGGTGTAAAATATGATATGGACGACTTAATACGAGAGTTCCGTATTATTGACAGTATGTTAACAGATATTCTGCCAATGAGAGTTAGCAAGTACGAAAATAATTATCACAAAACATGGCTGTAACAGTAGTAAAGGAATATAAGTGTTTCTAGCTCAGAGACCCCCTTACCCCGACAAAACATATCTGTCAAAAAAGCCTTATCATATGAAAGTCATCATCGGAGCTGAAGACAATGTCAACATAGATGTGTTTTGGAGGGGGAAGGGGGTCTCTGAGCTAGAAACCTTGTATTCCTTTTCCTACTACTACATGTCCCTTTGTTCAGATATACGCTAATTCTTAGATACTTACGACTTTGGAGGATACTAATTTTGAACCATATTAAGATATGGAGGGAAAATGTTGGCAATAAATTAACAGCATTTCAACAGAGTGATAATAAAATATGAAACAAAATCTCTTATGTACAATAAATATATTGGCAAAAACATAATTTATTAGATGCTCGACTTATCTAAATAACTGTTCAGCACAGTATATAAATCCATAAAAGCCTTGAAAACAGTAAGAGAAAGGTCCGGTGAGACGATTGAAGTCCAATAATGTTTATAGGCATTCAAACTGAGAATAAACAGTTACATATGCTTTGAAAGTGACAGGGAGAAGATAAAACGTCTCTGGAAGACTATGAC